>CAACVS010000015.1:90321-208925 GCA_900660405.1 Pseudo-nitzschia multistriata | reverse complement strand
GGTATGAACGTACTCATGTGGGTATGAACATACCTGTCTAGGTATGAACCTACTCATGTGGGTATGAACATATCTGTCTGGGTATGAACTTCACGTTCACATAGATAGTCGTGCCTCATAGTACGTATCGTATGGTACGGAAGTACAGTAAAACACTAGTTTGCTGAGTGATCCTTCTAGAAATCGCCGATCGCCAATTTTTTCGACGTTCTCGTAATTGCTCGAAATCATGGCATCACAGTATCGAACGTTTAAGGTGAATCTTCGGAACAAATAGCATTATTCTTCGTAATAATACACAATCAACTTTCGTTCCAAACAGCACTATTCAATTGCAGCACCGAAGAATAGCAATTGACCGTTTCAATATTGTTCCTCGTACTCTTCGATTCGATTCGATTCGATCCGCTCCCGAAACAAAAATTGTTGTACGAGCTGAAAGCCAAGAAAACAATGTCGTATAGCGATGACGAGAAACGTCTTCGTATGGGCTGTTCGTCCACAACGATGGGAAGTATTCTTAGTGCCAGGAACAACGACCTTGGTGAAGAAGCATACATGGAATACGATCAAAAAGAAGCCAGCATGTCGGTCAATGAAGAAGGAGAGGAATTCTCTGGCCACAAGAACGACGTGGGAACAAGAGACAGGGATGTGATAAATCACCTCGTGGACAACGACGAGAGCATTGAAGTCGACGAAGACATTGTTGAAGAAACATCTCCTCCGGTTTGCGAAGACGCTGTCGTTAATAGCGACGGTAATAACAGAGACCAGCAGTCGCGAGTATCTTTTTCCAAATCGATTGCCTCCATCGACACCCTGGAACGTGGTCACCCGTCTCGAAAGACGAATAATGATATGAAATCGCCTAAGAAGAATGCACGCACCTCTTCTGCTCGCAGGCTCTCAGCTCAGAGCAAAAAAGCGGCTTCGCCAGCTTCGCAACCAAAATCCTACATTGCACGCATACTGGCAAACCACCAGCGTGTTCCGGGAGGTGCTGCGGCAAAATTGATCGGGCGCCCGGACGACAACGAAGGGGATTATTACCAATTCGTGAACGACGGAGATGATGCTCTGGAGGTTGCCGCACCCTTGGACGAACTGATGAAAAGTCGCGACATGGCCAAGGCCGAGTTTGAGAAAGGACCAACACAGAACAAACGCTACCACGCTGCTGTCAAGGAAGACAGTCGTGCTTCGGCTATCTCGTCGGTCACCGACGGGACCGTCCCACGTATCTTGGACCGTGACGAAGTCTTTCACGAGAATGCCGAAGCGGCGCTTCATTCGATTTTGACCCCGGCAAAGAAGCCCGAGCCCGAACTCGACGAAATTGTAGAATTTCGAAAGAAGTTGAAAAAGAACAAGAAAAAGACGGAGAATCCGTCAAAGGACCAAATCGTTCGAAATTTGCTCACAAGCAAAACGGAGCGCCATCTAGCCACACTCAAGGAGAGAATGACTGATCCCAGCAAGAGCCTGACCGAGCTAATGGAAGCGATTGCTAGTCCGAAAGACGGAGTCTTTGATCGTCACTATATGGTCCGAAGAAAAAATGCGTGTGGGGCCATGAAAGTATTGACTTCCAACGCCTCGCATCGTGTGAACATCTGCTGGACACTCGGGGTGCTTCCAGCCTTGACTTCCGTACTCGAGGATTCTGGTCCAGCAGCACTGGATGAGCAGTACCCGGACAAAATCATTCGACTAGAGTACATCGAGGCACGCAATCGAGCTGTATCTGCTCTCATCCATTTGGCAATGCCCCAAAACAACAAACTCCCTATTTTTCATTGCCCCCGCTTAGTTCCCTCCTTGGTTCGTGTAATTGAACAGGACGATGGCGAAGCAAGAAGAGGTTGCTGCTTAGTATTGGCTCATTTGAGCAAGAGCAAAGAAAATAGGTTGATCATGGCACAGATTCCTGGTTTGCTCGATGCCCTTGTGGCTGTGATCGAACCAAAGGAGAACTTCGCTCGCTCTGAGAGCAGCGAAGATTCCATGTCGTGTCGTAGCAGCCACGATACTTCTGATATCGACATTCATGATCGACTTTCGCAAGAAGACAATATAGACTTGAATCTCTCACAAAAGAGCACCGTCCAGTCTTTGTCGCAAGATCCGGCTGAGTTGTCTGTTAGGTATGACGAAGACCCCCAGCCATTTTTACACGGTGCTCGCCAAAATGTCTTCGCCTGTCTCGGTTACTTGGTCAAGGAAAAAGAAAATGCATACGTTCTTGCCAGACATGTGCAGCTTGTCAATACGCTTGTGTTCATTACGAGGCTCCAGGAAAGTTCTTCGCAAGAACATGCTGTGAAGATTTTGGCCAATTTTTCTCGCCATCGATCTAATTCGAAGTTTCTGGTGTTCAAAATCAGGGGTATTGTACAGGCGGTTGTCTCTGCTACATATTCCGAAAATACAGAAAGCCGCAAGTATGCGTGCTACACTCTCCAGAATTTCTCGCATGACAAGCCCTGTCGGCAACAACTTGCGTTGATCGACAACCTTTTGGAGGCAGTTTGCGCCCGTATCCGCGAACCCGCAAGTGGCGACGAAAAAATGGCGGCTTTGCATGCCTTGAAAAACCTAACAGATGAACCAGCAAACCTCATTCCGATGACAAATACTCCCGAATGCTTTGCGACGTTGATGCAAGTTGCCCATGCCGACAGTCACAGCATTACCGAAGAGATGCAATACATTGCCTGTGATGCGCTGGCGACGTTGAGCCATTGGTTCCGTTCGATAGCAACCAGTGGACAACGTATTGGGATGACGCATCCCGAGGAAAACGCCAATCGCTTTGCAAAGGATGAATTGTTTGTTCCTTCACTTCGAGTTTTGACCTGGGAACCGTGGCAATAAACAAAGCCTGCTCTTTTCTTTGCGAAATAAATCGAATTCAAAAAATTTAGTTCAAAATTAGCATATTCATTTCATTGTTCAACCAAAGGTTTTAATACTAGTGTAATAATAAATTGCCAGCCTTCCTACTATTTCTAATTCGGAGTAGTTTTTCTTTTCGGAGAGCACGAGTTTGAATCCACCAAGGGTGCCTTCTTGATTGAGAGAACGATCATGTTTGTGTCTTGTTGGATGAATCTCAACGATTATGACTGGTATGAAACGGGAGGTTTCGGTCCGGCCGCTAAGATGCCTCAGGAATAATTATTGCTCTTCGTAGACGGAGAAAGGCTTAGTTTGTGGCCATTTGACGACATCACGCAACAACATTCTGAATACTATAGAAAAATTATTTAAGACTATTTTAAAAGTGTAAGCTCTACTAAGGAATGGATCTATTTTTCATTGTCTCCTCCGAACAACCCTTGAGACACACAATGCTTTGTGTATTTAGGTGTACCATGGTGCACTTTATCCTTCTATACAATACAAAGAGCAGCAATCGCATTTGTCGATGAAACAGTCGCGCTTTATTCCAATTGAGGGACTTCTACAGATCCCCTCTGGAATTGATCCGGTCAGGTTGTTCATGGAAATATCGAGAATTTTCAATCCTTGAACGTTTCCCAATGCCGACGGAAGGGAGCTTTCCAATCTATTGTTATATAGATACATTTCATTCAAGTTGGTCAAGAGGCCAAGTTCGGAAGGCACAGAACCCGTCAACCCTCCTTCCGTCATGCTCAAAAATTTCAAATTTGTGAGTCGACCCAGTTCGGTAGGGATAGGGCCACGGAATTTATCAACGTGAAGCGATGTCAAAGCTTGACAGTTGCCTAGTTCGGTGGGAATCGTTCCGGTGGTATCGTCTACCACCAAGTTATCCAAGATAAATTCCTTGAGATTTGGTAGTAGCCCAAGCTCGGTTGGAAGGATGGAAGTGTTCATTGAAGTTTGTTCAAGCCATCTGAGAAGGAGACGAAGGAACCAATCAACGCAAGAAGCTCATTTGTGATTCAAGTGTCGAGTCCATGATTGAAAAGATACAACCAGAAAAACGCGAAGAACAAAGAGGGAATCAAACTCACATATACTTTAAATTAGTATTTGTTCCAATTGTGGTGGGAATCGTTCCAGTGAAAGTTGATCTCAAAATATCGAAGTACGTTAGATTTGGCCAATGCTCAGAAAATTCAAGAAGAGGGCCAGTCATTTCGGTTGCATGCGAAATAGATATCTCTTCCAATGAAGACAGGGATTTCATCGCGTCCGTTGGCACTTCACCTGTCAAGAAAAGTTCGCCCAGATAGAGTGCCTTGAGATTGGTCAGCTTGGAAATATCCGAGCTGATAGTAGATAAAAATCCATTGTTCCTCATATCTACGCGCTCTAGAATCCAGAAAAGTGAAGGAGAAATATTGCGGTGAACCAGAAAAGAATCAGTATCGATAGACATAGCACAGAACCCTTGCTACTGTATTCGTACCTAGTTTCGTCAATTTATTGTAAAGGAAGGAAGGAATAGTCCCTTCCAGGTTGTTGCTTTCGACGTTGAGAGACGTAAGCATTGACAGCATTCCAACTTCCCCGGGGAGGCGACCCCTGAGCTTTCGGTATCCTACGTCCAGGGTATTGATATGTCCTTCCAAGTCGCACTCTATTCCCATAAATCTGCATTCAGGAACGTTCACCAATTCCCTCCAAGAACTGTCCGACCATAGTTCGCCATTGGTAGCAAAGAACAATACCATAAGTGCATAGCGTTGCACTAGGGGGACAGTCGAAACGGAATCTTCGTCTCCGTTCTTTATGTATTCCGCCATGGCCCGCACCTCCGTCGAGTTTAAGACAAGATCATCGGAAACCAACCAATCAATTGCTCTCTTCTGGGGACCCTCGACGAAATCGGTCGACAAGCCTTCGTCCATCTCTGTGAAAAGGATATACTCAATGTCACTTCTGTACGCGATGAGATCACGGTCTGGATCTACCTCCGCCAACGTTGCGGGAGACGAGCTATCGACATCGGTGGATCCGTCTGAGGTGGTGTCTTGAGACGGTGGTGATTTGTGTTTGTTCTTCACCGTTTGGACGTATCGGGTGACAGCGAATGCGAGGCCAGCTGTAGCGAGAAGCAACATGACATAAAGCGTTATGAAAAGGGGACGATAGGAGTTTCGATTCTTTCTTTGGTCTTGCGCTCGGTAGCCATCGTCGCTTTCCACGGGAAATCGTTGCACATTCCCGTATTCCACGTTGGCTTCAGGTTTCGCATGTGGAGATGGATAAGGATCGGATGTGGCCAGCATTGTAACACTTTTGTGGGAGAATCAGATCTTTCGGTTGTCCAAGCAGTGCAGAAATGTTCTGAATGCAAAAGTGAACATCAAGAGTAAGTGCAAACAGAGCATGAAGTATCGATAAAAGTGAAAAGCGATTGACATCTTCATGTCGAATTCTTGTGAGAAGCTTCTCACCGTCGTGTTTTTCGTACTGTACTCACTGCTGTCACGTTGAACTCGTACTGATTTCTACAGAATTTTCAGATTTGGACCACTCCACGACTGCAAAATTCATCGCCAGTCCGGGTTTCAATCAAAGTTTGACTCACCCATGGATCGTGATTTATGATTCATGATCTTGCCTATCAACTTATCAAGAGTATCGTATCCAGACAGATATGTTCATACCCACATGAGTACGTTCATACCCATACAGGTATGTTCATACCCACATGAGTACGTTCATACCCATACAGGTATGTTCATACCCACATGAGTACGTTCATACCCAGGTGGGTATGTTCATACCCACATGAGTACGTTCATACCTAGACAGGTATGTTCATACCCAGGTGGGTATGTTCATACCCACATGAGTACGTTCATACCCAGACAGATATGTTCATAATCGTTATGATCATAGAAGTACATCATACATCATACGGTACGGTACGGTACTGTATCATCAACCTACGTTTGTAATGGATGTCCGTACGAGCTTGTACAGCTCGAATCTAGAATACGGAATACGGTACGTAGTAGAATGATGAATGATTCAAGATTCAATTACCTTTTTATGTATGAATTATATGTATAAATTATTTGTAGGAATAATATGTATGAACACATATCTGCATGCCAGAAACTTTGGCGTGAAGCCGTGAAGTTCTTTCGTTTGACGTCGTCTGTCGACTTTTCAGACCGTGCAGCAGCCGTATCCACAAGTTTCATCCTCGTGAATTAAACATCCAACTGTTGTGCAATTACTTCGGTACTTTGGTTGACTTCCTGCGTCCGGATCACCTAGAAATTTCCAACAACAATGGATCAATAGCGAAGGATACGATGCTGACTTGGTAGCGATTTGCAGCGGCAAATCAACTTAACAGTCAACTTAACAGCCCAGTTGATCTCTTTCAGGCATGGGTGCGGTACGGTACGGTACGTGAATTACGGTGGTTATATTGTTTTCTCACTTTGTTGCGTGTATTGTGGAAATGAATGGGATGGAGTGAAACGAAACGAAACGAAACGGAATGGAACTTGAGAAACAACGACCGGTCCCTATGATATACACTTTTTTCGAGAGGCCCCAGTACGGTGACAGGAGGACTTTTTCTATTGGTTGAGATTGTTCTCCTTCCCGTGGGATCCTTGCGTCTTACCGTTTGTGTGCTTTCTTAAGCTTTCCCTATAACGTGCTGGTGCTCCTTATGGCTGGAGCTTACGGCAGAGGGCTTTCGATCGTCGCAGACAAACGCTTGGATGGGTGCCGAACCTTCGGAATCGGGAAAGGGAAACTAGTTTCTTTTTTTTGGTTCGCATCGGACTAGTAGGCATTGCGCTGATGCATCGCTGGATTATGAGAGATGAGGGATTCCGGGCTTTGTTTCCAAAAAAGCAATCGAACCCGTTTAATGACTCTCGTTCCACCCACCCACCCACCCCCTACACACTGTTCCAAAAATACCACCCGCAACGCGCGACGATCTTGGCTAACGATGTTTTTCTCCTGTTTTTCCCTTTGCAGCGGTCTCTGTCTGCTCTCTGTTCACCCTTGGTGTTTACGGCTCGGCACTGACCACACAATCGATAAAACCGTTCGGGACATCGCTCCCCAAGCCTGCAAGCAATATTCATACGTTTATTGAATCTCGAGTTCTCTGAAAGTCAACTCTTGAACCACAAACGGAGCAAAAGAAGGGATCGTGTTTCATGGGAGTCCGGAGACGTGCTGCTCTGCCTTGTACTGTTCATTGCTGGCAATGCAACGCACTGGAAACCGATGATTTGGTTCGGTTGACTCGGTTGCCTTTGTTGCGCACTGGATATCACTGTCCTCGGCGTTTCCGTTTCCGGTTTAGTGAAAAATCCGCAAAGCCATGGTGCACATTCTGTGATGCGTTCCCGATCTACATACGGTACCGAATCGTAGGCTCTGGATTCAATGTCACAAACTTGAAAGCATCCCCGCAATCGAAGTCTGTGTTTCTCGCAAGAGGCAACCGAACGGGGTTCTGTGCCCATGGTTTGTCCTTAGGTTTGGTTTGAGCTCATCTCTTGCGCTGAATCAAGCAGCGATAGCCAATCACCAACGGCAATCCTTCAATTCAAACAATCGTTCCTTTGCCAACCGAAACCGATCCCGAGGACCCTGGGGGAAACGCGATGCGGGAAAAGCGTTTGGTTTCCTCTTATAGGTCGAAAGAAACGGATGGAGCTGTCCAGCTGTCCTGCAGCCGAGAACGAGTCGCAGCGCCGTGCAGTCGGGCCGATGTATACCATGTTTCCCGACGAGGACGCCTGCCACGGCCTTGCCGTTCGGCCACCCCACGGAGATTGTTCCAAAACACAATCCAGGAAACAGACAGACATCGCTCCCATCATCTTGCAAGCAGCACTTGCAATCCAAAATATACAGTATCGGTTGAGCTACTTCTCAAACGGAGCCACTAAAGTTCTTAGATATGCATATGCATAGCGTAGCTAAGGAAAAAAGGACGGCAACATAAGCAATGCACTAAACTACGAGTACCCTAATTGAAAACGAACCAAAGCCGTCAAACTATTCTGCGTCGTGGGTGTCGCCGAAAACGGCTCCGGCGCAGCACCTCACTCTCGCTGCCTGCTTTCGGACCCGGTGGTGTGGTGTGTGTGTTTTGTGTTGTGTTGTGTGGTGTGTGTTTTTGTCTTGTGTGTGTTGTGTTGTGTTGTGGCGTCTTGTCTGTTGTGGCATCTTGTCTTGTCTTCGTTGTGCCCGCCTCACACGCCCGCAACCTCGATCAGGACAAAGCACGAGCCGATGCAAAAGGCCGTCCCCAGCAGCAGGCCCGCGAGCCACGGGACCACCAGCAGCCAGTACCACCAGGTCGCGGCCAGAAAGGCCACCATCGAGAGGGCCGCCAGGGCCGGGCTGGTGTCGGCCAGGCCCGTCTTGTCCAGGAGTCCCACCGAGGACGAACCGGGCAGGAGGACCAGGCCGACCAGCCGTCCCGTCAGCGGCTGGTGCGGCTCGCACATGACCGAGACGCTCTGCGCCGCCATCGGGAGGATCTCGCCCCACTCCCTGTGGAGCGAGAGGCCCGTCCGGCGGCTCCCCCACACCAGGATCGCCAGAATGTTCCGGGAGCTCCCGAGGACCGTCACGTACAGAATGACGAGCATCCAGAGCACCAGGAAGGACTTGTGCAGGGGCCAGCAAAAGGAGGCCACCAGGTTGCGGCAGGGCGTCGTCAGCGTGACGTGCTCCAGGAAGCGGGCCACCGCCAGGAGGGCCGACTCCGGGAGGGCCGCGAGGTCCCCCACGGGAGCGCAGAGGGGCTCCTGGCGGATCCACCAGGCCGTCTCGACCGAGGTCTGCGAGAGCCGCCGCAGGTAGGCCTCCCGGGACTCGGCGGCGGCGGCGCACAGGAGGGGAATCGCCGCGAGGCCCCTGGGGGTCGGGGACGAGGGCAGGGCGCTGCCCGCTCCTCTGCTTCCCGCCGGGGTGGTCTGGGGGGTCCGGGTGGCCCCGTTGGGCGGGGTGCCCCCGCTCTGGCTGCCGCTGGCGTTGCCGCTGGTGTGGGGGATCGGCGCCCCCGCCGATCCGTAGACCCTCAGCTGGCGGTCGGCCTCCTGCAGATAGAGCCGCATGGACTCCTCCCTGGTCTTGCCGCTCTTGCTCCGCCAGGCGTTGTACTTGGCCCGGTCGGCGGCGCTGGCCGAGGAGGGGATCGACGGGGGGGCGTCCCCGCTGACGGCCACCTTGTGGTAGGCGTAGAGCTCGAGCTTGTCGCGGTTCGACGGGACGCTCCCGGGCTTCCAGGCCTGCATGATCCCCACCTTTTCGCGAAAGGCGGACCGGAGGCCGGTCCCGGTGGTGCTGGCGCTCGAGTAGCTCTGGTGGCTGGCCACGCTGCTTCCGCCGGAAACCATGGTCGGATTCGGATGCGGATGAGGATGCGGATGCGGACGAGGATTCCAATTGGATGGATTTGTTCGGTCGGATGGATTCGGAACCCGAAAAATTCTACGGTAGCTGGTTAGGCAGGAGGCGTTGGTGGTTTCTTCCGGGAGAAAGTCGGCTCGGCAGCTTTCCTTCGTTTCCTTCTCGGTGTGTTCGTTCCCGGTCTAGGATCGTTGGTTGTCTTTGGTGCCACGGGACAAAAGTTCCTGGTTTGCTTTTGTGTTCCGGCATGCACCGTACGGGTACGGTATTGTACAAGTGACCAGTCGAGAAGAACGTTTGGAAAACGAAAAGCGCCTGGGCAACGCGGGACGGATGATGTCGTCAGTTTGCGAGCGGAGAAAAGACGGAACGCAAATTTTTGGGTCATATTTTAGTAGAAGTACCGTACTTCTACTACCATCGGTTTCAGTGCGCGAGGCGAACGCTGACTACGAACTAAGAGTACCTGTACTGGCGGGTACTTGTACGTACAGGTACACCGCGAGGTAGGTTCTCGGAGAGGATTGTTCGACCTCCTCGAATGCAATACTTGGTTCCGTATTGCTCTTATTCGACTCGTTCGAACAGAAGATATTTGTGTCTGCATTCCCTACGATTTGGTAGGTACTAGTAGTAGGTGTACTTCATGGTACTGTACTCGTAGGGGTACAAGTACATGTACTCACGGTTCCCAGAGCGCGTCATGATGGGAGTGAGAATAATGGTGTCAGTGATCCTCTCCTTCACTCGCCGGTGCCGAAACCAAACGCTGAACCCGGAGGGCAAATACGATACGATACGTCCTCTCTTCCTGCGTAGAACTACAGTAGCGTCAGTACGGGTACTATTCGCACCGCTCCAGGAAGGAGGCGGTCCCAAGCAGCGGTCCGTGATGGCTTCCGAAAAACCTTTCGCTTGATGCCCATCGTTCGACACGAATGGCTTCGGAGGAAGGCGGAAGTTCGTATTGGTTTTTGATTTGATTTGATTTGATTGATTGATTGATTGATTGGCAGTTGATTTGCAGTTGATTTGCAGTTGATTGATTGATGGATGGATGGATTGTGATTGATCTATGACCCCAGCAGAGATACCTTAGAGGCACAAACAACAACACCCCGAACCGTAAATCGAGTCGTCCACGAAAATTCATATCCGTCGGCATCCTTCGCAGCACACAAAACGAAGCAAGGCACATTGAACAAGCGCAACAACACATACCGAAACAAACCAAAGCACATCCGACTAACAACACATCAGAAGAAGAAGAAGAAGAAGAAAGGAAGGCACAAAAATGGTTCGAACTACCGCCGCATCCTCCATCGGCAGGAGGCTAATCATGGTTGCCCGAGGAAGTGGCAACGTATTGTCGTCCTTTTCGTCGTCGTCGTCGTCGTCGTCGTCGCCGAGGCTTGCATCCACAACGCCCCGGCGGACCGTCGCATCGGTTTCTGTCGCCGCCGGCAACGATCTCTGGACGAGCAGAAGGCACGCCAGAAAGGAAGAGTCACCACCGAGGAGGAGGACGACGACCGGGGAAACCCGACACCTCTCCCTTTCGTCTGCGTCGTCGCCGCCGACGCCGTCTGCTTTGTCGTTCCCGATCCGCTCGCGGAGAAAAAGCCCGCCGGCGGAAGCAGCAAGGGACCGAGCCGGTGGCCACCGCCGCTGGCGTTCGTCGCCGCCGGAGGAAGACGGGCGGCTGCTGGAGCCCCGCGAAAGCATGGCCTTTGACGTGCTGGTCGTCGGCGGGGGACCCGCGGGGCTGGCGGCGGCCATCCGGTTCAAGCAGCTCTGCCTGGAGCAGGAGACCGACCTGTCGGTCTGCGTCATCGACAAGGGGAGCGAGATCGGGTCGCACATTCTGTCCGGCAACGTCTTTGACCCGCGGGCCATCCACGAGCTCTTTCCGCAGTGGGCGGGGAAGGCCGGGAACGACGAGAGCGGGGAGAATCCCCACTGGACCGAGGTCTTTTACGAGAGCCAGGGATCCAGGGCGACGCCGGTGGAGAGCGACGCCTTCCAGATCCTGACCGAGGGCGGGTCCGCCTACCCCGTTCCGGGGGTCTTTTTGCCCAGCCAGCTGCACAACGACGGGAACTACATCCTGAGCCTCTCCCAGCTGTGCCGGTGGCTCGCCGAGGAGGCGGAAAACCTGGGGGTGGAGATCTACCCCGGCTTTGCCGCGAGCGAGGTCCTCCTCTCGGAAGAAAGGGAAAGCAACGGGCCCTCCGTCCTGGGGGTCGCCACCCGCGACGTCGGCATCGGCAGGGACGGCCTTCCCAAGGCGACCTTTGAGCGGGGGGTCGAGCTCCGGGCCCGGCAGACCCTCTTTGCCGAGGGGGCCCGGGGGTCGTGCTCGGAGTTTCTCATGGAGAAGCTCGGCCTGCGGGAAAGCGAGGCCGTGCAGAACCAGACCTACGGCCTCGGGATCAAGGAGGTCTGGGAGGTCCCCGAGGAGGTCTTCCAGAAGGGACTGGTCCAGCACACCCTGGGCTACCCCCTCCAGTCCTCGCCCACCGACAAGACCTTTGGGGGGAGCTTTTTGTACCACCAGGAACCCAACCTGGTCCTGGCGGGACTGGTCGTCGGCCTCGACTACAAGAACCCGAACCTCAACCCCTACAAGGAATTCCAGAAATGGAAGACCCACCCGGAGGTCCGGAAGCACTTCGAGGGTGGCACCTGCATCAGCTACGGTGCCCGTGTCCTGAACGAGGGTGAGTAAATTAAAGGGATTGGATTCCTCCGGGGGAGCCGCGATCCCGCGCTGTCCGGCCTTTCGAACCACGACTGACCCACCCGTTGCGTTTTTTATTGTTGTGCCAATGCTTTGTCGCCTCTGCTTTTTCGCTGGTTGGTTGGTTCGTTCGTTCGTTCGTTCCCATTCTCGCAGGCGGATACCACGCCATTCCAAAGGTGACCTTCCGGGGCGGCGCCCTCCTGGGCTGCGCCGCGGGCTTTCTGAATGCGGTCAAAATCAAGGGCTCCCACACCGCCCTCAAGTCGGGCATGCTGGCGGCGGAGGCCGTCTTTGAGGGCCTGGTGGCAGAAACCGACCAGCCACCGGTGGCGGAAACCTTTGAGCTGAGCGAATCGTACCGGCCGACCGAACCGGCCTCCTACGCCGACAAGCTGGAGGCCTCGTGGATCTACGAGGAGCTCTTTGAGGTCCG
This sequence comes from Pseudo-nitzschia multistriata, assembly GCA_900660405.1. NCBI lineage: Eukaryota > Bacillariophyta > Bacillariophyceae > Bacillariales > Bacillariaceae > Pseudo-nitzschia > Pseudo-nitzschia multistriata. The sequence goes on along the minus strand of CAACVS010000015.1, from coordinate 196,404 downwards.
GAACGTCCACCAGGCCTTCTCCAAGTGGGGCGTCGGGGGCGGCCTCGCCTACTCGGGGCTGGCGACGCATTTCACAAAGGGCCGGGAGCCGTGGACCCTGTCCCACGAGACGACCGATTCGTCCGAAACCGAGGAGGCCTCGGGACACGAGCCCATCGACTACCCCCCCCCGGACGGAAAGCTCACCTTTGACCTCCTCACCAACCTCCAGCGAAGCAACACCTACCACGAGGAGGACCAGCCGGCCCACCTGCGGATCCGGCCCGAAAAGGCGGAGGTCCCCGAAACCGTCTCGCTGCCGGTGTACGGCGGACCGGAGCAGAGGTTCTGCCCCGCCGGCGTGTACGAATACGTCGAACGCGAAAGCAGCGGCGGCGACGACGACGACCAGGAATCCTCCCCCGCCGGCGGAGCGGCTTCACCCGGGGGAAAACTGGTGATCAACGCCCAGAACTGCATCCACTGCAAGTGCTGCAGCATCAAAATGCCGGACGAGTACGTCGAATGGACGGTGCCGGAGGGAGGAGGGGGCCCCCAATACCAAGTCATGTAATGGCAACATGCAAAGAGTACAAACCCAAAATAATTTGTCTAGCTTGTACCGTCGAATCTATTTTTTTTAAAAAGACAGAGCTATCACAGTTGGCATAGTGAAAGGGTGTAAACCCAAAATAGTTAGTCTAGTTTTATCTTGGACTCTAATTTTTACAGTGGAGCCGTCAAAGCTGGCCTAGTGTTACCGAAATGAGTGTGAATATATGAGGGATAAGATGCCGATGGCGGAAAATCAAAATGCGAGTGCCGGTCTCAATCGTCCTAGCTGTTCAAAGCGGCTTTTGCCTCGGCCTCGTGTTAAAGTTGAAACTGCTCTTCAAACTCTCCAGCCAATCGGAAGAATGATCGCCCTTGTTGATCGTTGGGAAGGGATAGGCACTCATCTGGATCTGGACGCTGTCTCCCCGCTGGAGTTCGGATCGGTGCTTGCCGTCAAAGGCGACCGATGCGAAGGACCGGGCGTCGTCCGGCACAAAGCACCGCAGCACCACGTGGTCGGGGAACACCATCGAGCGAAAGCTCAGCACGTGCGGGCAAATCGGCGTTACCAAAATACAGGGAACCGCCGGATGAACAACGGACCCGCCGGCCGACATGCTGTAGGCGGTGGAACCAGAGGGGGTTGCGAATATGATCCCGTCGGCTTGAACGGTTGTCAGGTGTACGTCGTCGCAAAAACATTCCAGTGCCGCCAGGTACGGACTGCCCCCCCGATCAATCACGACTTCGTTCAGGACATTGTATCGACCGCGGACAACGCCTTCTCGATTGACAATTCTGCAATCTAGTCTCATTCGTATCGTCATGCAAATGTGTTCGTCGAGGCCAAAGGTAAACCGCGGTGCTTTCTCGCTTACCAAGGGCTCGTAGGGGTAGGATGGCATGTTTGGTGGAAAGACTTGCAAGGCACCCTGTTCTTCTTCTTCAACCGATGAAAACGGGACTTCCGTTGTGATGTTTTCATCGTCGTCGTCGCCGTCGTCTTCGCCATCCTCTGCGATGGGCATGGTCATGCCCAAGGCTACGCGAATCGCATTCGTCATCTCGTGTTCCGAAAACGCTGTCAAGAACCCCAGGCTCCCCCCGCTAATGGCCAACAGCGGTGGCACAGGTCCCTGAAAGAGGCTGCTCGCATACAAAAGAAGACCATCGCCTCCCAGTGTGCATATCAGATCGGGGAAGGTATTACCATAATTCATGTCCCGGACCCATTCTTCTTCATCGTCTTCAACGTACCGTACCTTATAGTCGTCTATGTTCGTATCTTTTGGAGGTTCAAATAAATGTATCCGTTCGTCGTCTACCCCATAATAGTGCTTAAGTTTGGCCGCGAGCTCGGGCGCCATCAGCACATCAATGCCCACTTCGGTGAGTTCGGGAACCTTTCGAAAAAAATTAGCAAGAGCATAAGCACGTCAGACGCAGCTGGACAAAACACGGGCCACTATCAGTAAACCTTCTCGTTGTTTATCACTTTCATCACAGGCAAGTCCATGCTGATACAAAATAATACCTAAATCATCGTGTCACAAACCGAATGTTCGAGACAGTAGGGTCTCTCCACAATAATTTTGTACTGACCTTGTGAGCGGCAATCTGCAAAAGATCATCATCGTCTCTTTTCACAAGGAGTAGTACGGAAGCGATCTTTGATCGCACGGGTGTTGCAAACGGAGGCGTCTTATTTGGGGTGTTTTCTTTGGATGACGAAGAAGAATGTGACTTTGATTCGGAGCTTTTTGAGATGGGATATGCCTTCTTGTTCCATCGGTACGCAACTTGTCCTGTGGCAGGTCCATTGAACACAATTGTGTTGTGATCGCCGACTACACGTTCTCTCAATGAATCCTGGCACCTATCACTCTGGCACCACATGAGATCCATTTTTCGATCATTTTGTCGCTCGTTGTTGCCATTGTTACGAGGAAATTTCTTGTTGAGGGAAGCAACAGGTGTTGTCATGGCCGACATCACCGTATTAGTTGGCAAAGATGACGACGAACTCTTCCTTGAATTTTCGCCTGGCGATATCGTATTGTTATTGTTGCTATCACTAATTATTTCGCCCATGTTACTGCCAATGTCGTCCCTGTTGTCACCGTTTGTTTTGCCTTCAAGATTGGAATATTTTGGAACTGAAAATCTCTTTGATCGGGGAGTAAATGTCCGCACCTTATGCGTCAAATACAGCAACAAGAATATTTGTATTATCCCTAGCAGAACTGCACTGGATGACATCTTTCGACTATTCATTTTCCTAGACTTATTGAATGTCTCTTCGTTGTGTCTGGTCTTCTTTTTTTGTCTCGTCGTCACTCTTTCCTGCTTCGCATCTTGTTCTTCTTGTATCGTCCGGCACTTCTCTGGATTAAACTGCGTCCTCGTTGCAACTTACATTTCGGGAATTTTTCAACGCTCGAAATTTCGGTGTCAGACAGATACAAACAACAAGGTCGAAAGAAGAACGTCGAATCCGAGGAGAGAAATAAGAATTTATGGTTTGTCAAGCAAGATTTTATTTTTGAACCGTTATGAAGACAAAACATACCTACTTTATGCGTAGTATATATGTATAGTATCTATATATGTTATGTATGATATCAGTGTTGTAACTTGTTCGTCTTGTCACACATTTTTGTGCGGTTTATTGCGCACGCCGGGCCGTATTCATAACTGTATCTCAGTTTGAATTGCCGATTTTTCCACTAGGTCCCGATTTGTACCGGAAGAAACTTCCAGTGAATTCTGCATCTTACGGAACCCAAGAAACGACATCTCTTGCTCAGACGAAAACCTCATTAGACGAACATCGGTAGTGTTCCGATTAGCTTCTTCTACCATAGTCTAACCTAACCTTTCAAGATGAAGATCAGCGCCAGCGTCGTTGCACTGTTTGGGGCCGTAGTTGCCCCACTGGTCATGGTGCCGTTTGCGGATGCTCTTTCTCCGTCGTGCCCATCTTCCTACCAAACCCCTACCGCTCCACCATTTGACCAATCTTGTCAAAACGTTTGCGCAAATGGACCGAACGCAGGGGAGGTTGTCGGGCCTTCCATTTTGACTTCTGGAGAGGCATCGCAGTATGAAGTTGCAGTCGTTTATTTCGGACACCAAAACTGAGGTGTGTAACATTTGGACACGTCGTCATCCAGTTTTCTTTACAAAACTTATTGTCTGTTTCTCTTGCAGGTTGTCTGAGAGTCGGTTGTCTCAGAATCCTTTTTCAACCGAATCCTAACCAATCACTTCTCCTATGGCATGTTAACGTTCTCTTCCTACCAAACAAATAGGCGGATGCGTTGGCATGGTTTCTACCATGGCCAACGCATACAATACGCTCACCGATGAAGATCGTGAGCGCGTTTTTATGCTCGCTGTCGGACAAAATGACTATTCGATGAGCAATCAAAACTTTTGTCAAGGTTTTGCGGCATGCGCCGATGAAAGCGGCTCGCCTTGGTGGAACGATGTGGCTGCCGCCCAACGCGATGTCATCTTTTACATGAAGACGGATCCCACCGATGATAGTTCCTGGGAATTCTATTGCCATTATTCCATGAACACTGGGAGGGGAGAATTTGCCGATACTATCCAAGAAATGCTAAGTATTACAGCGGCCAATGCGATGGACCTTGACGAATCGGATTTCCTAGGAAATGGAACGGATGTCTTTGGGAACGAGACCATGTTCGAACCCGACGAATTATCTTCAAATAGTATCACTGCAATGAGTAGTGTTTCTTCCTCTTCATCTATGACTTCGACCTTTTTGTTATCCATCATGGTATCTGGATCAATTTTGGTCTGGTCCATGCAATAATCAGGCAATTGATTAGTTCATGCTGTTCAAAATGAAAGTTATGTGTCGAACTCTTATTCGATAGCATTGATTTGTCTCTGCTCTGTTGGAAAATTACGCTGAATGACGTACCATTTTCTTCGGCAAGGAGAAATCCTTGATTGTGTAAAATGGCACTGAGAAGCAGACGATCATTATCAGAAACGAAGAATGCATCTGGCAAGTTACGAGCACTCAAACTAGTCTTTGTCCAATTTAAACTCTGGGAGAGATTTATTCTAATCAAAGAAGTCACTTTCAAAACTTTGTAGAGATGTCGATAGCAAGTAATTGATACTGCTGGCCAGCACAATTCATTCAAGAATTCAATTTTGCCCATAGAATTCCGATGTTGCTGTTGTCGCCTACTGAACTCTCGAATGCTTCTGTGTCGTTTGAAGTTTCTATCATAAGATCATCTATTCTACACCAGATAGTGCTCTACTGCACAGTTACTGCACGGCTTGCTGGAGAACAATTTATATTATGTTTTCTGATCCACAAGTCTCCAGAACCTGGTTTTTCTTATGTACCTTTGGATATTCGACCAACCTCACATGTAGGCGTCCATGTTAGTGTCTGTCTTTGCTCTGATGACACTACAATTACGCTAAAATATGAATACATGAGGTGAATGATCAATCATAATCGATGGTGATGGTTATGATAGAGATTCCTTCATGGTATTGAGAAAAATTGAGATTTCACATGTCAATCACATGTCAAATACGCCGGGTAAACCGCAACGGCAGTCACTGGTTACCAACACGTGCCTGAGAGATAATTTAACGTTAATTTCTACCGCACCAATGCGTTCCGTCTAGTGTATCGTACAGCCTACGCGTGATTACGTCACGACGAATCGGCAAAAATCTTTACATTTCTACTACTCAACGGTGTAGTTCGTTCGTACGCATTGGTAATGGAAGTAGGAAGGTGATGAAATGCGGTCCGACGCAGTTGGCATTCCAATCACTCAATTTCTCCTGCACTGAATCCATGAGGGAATATTTTCTCCTTGGGAGTCACATACTGCGTACAATTGCAAAGACTGTCAGCTGGGGCATGATTGGACATCCTACAATGGGCACAATTCAACTGATTACTGTATGGTTTATCGGAATAGCGGCAACAAGCGTGGTGAATGTTGCTGCTAGGTTCCCTGGCCTCGGCATCACCCGGAAGCAGCCGAACATCATCGTAATCCAACCCGATGATTTCAGGTATTTCGAGGACTGGGGTCCACCGGCACCGTTCGAGGGATCTTTTATTACACAATTTCCTCCAAATTCCAACCAGCTACCAAACATAAGTCGCCTCAAGAGAGATGGCCTCACAATGACTAGCGCATATGCTGCTGCTACCATGTGTGGTACTTCCAGATATAGTACTATGACAGGCCGCTACCCTTCGCGATCGTCGTTGGGAAGGGCCTATGATAGAAACTCAGGAATGCGAGACGTCTCCAACCCTGCCACCAAACTCGACGACATTGAAGGGCTTTCAGATGGAAACGATTGCTCCGAGAACAACATCGCAGCATTGTTGCAGCGAAACGGCTACCGCACAGGCATTAGCGGGAAATGGCACCTGACCGAGGACGATCGGGGGCGATACAACTACGAGAGAATCCAAGAAGAGGTCAGAAATTGTGGTTTTGATTTTGCCGAGGCAATTTACAAGGAAAACATGGATGGAAATTGGAACGGTGATGCTGGGCACAACATGGAACACGTTACGTCAGAGGCTATTAAATTCATCGAAAGTGCGGTTGTAGAGGACGAGAAACCATTCTTTCTGTACTTCAATCCCACAGTCCCACATCCGTCTTCGGACGTGATTGAAGACCTCGAATCCGCGGATTGCCGAGAGACCATAGGGGGGACACTCTCCCAACCTCCGGTGATTCCGTACGGAATGACGGCGAACTTTGGGGGAAATTGTAGAGCATATCGCCAGAGCGTGCTGGCCCGTGGTGGGAACGACAGTTATTTGGCGGGCGCTGTTTGGGTGGACGATGCAGTTGGTTCGTTGATTCAAACCCTTGAAAGCTTAGATATTCTCGAGAATACATTTATATTGTTCCAGATGGATCACGGACAACAAAAGGGAAACCTGTACGAAATCGGAAGCCGGATTGCACAGTTTATTCACTACCCCGACCGCATCACTGCTGGTTCAACCTTCGACAACGTAGTCTCAACCATCGACGTCGCACCGACCATTGCTGATGTAGCTGGTGTATCGTTTGATGCTTACCCAATGGATGGGAAGTCATGGATGTCAGACGAGGTTAACAACGATAGGTGTATCTTCGTTGAGCTGCAGTTTGATCGTTCTGTCCGGTGCGGGTGTTACAAATTCATCTCGATTGCAAACCTGAATGATGGAAGACATATGATCAATGCTGATTCTATAGGGGCGTCGGTTGACTTCAACAATTATTACAATCTTTGCAACGAGGAGACAGGTGAATACATCAAGGCCCCCGAGATTACTTCAGAATGGCGTTCTACGATCACGAACGAAGCAATCAGGAATGGGCTCCAGGAAAAACTCATATGCCACATGAGCAGAACGGATCCAACACGAGATCCTGATTACAGCAACAATGAATGCGACGAATCAATGGTCTTGCCTGAGACTACCCTGAGACCTACCCTGAGACCGACGTCACCTCCGATTCCTACTAACAATTTACCTACCAGTCCGTGGGGCGACTCCATCTATCAACAACCCGTTACTACTAGCCCAACGAATAAACCAACAAAGATCCCAACGAATAATCCAACACCGCGGCCCTCGCCACTCCCCAGTGTTCGACCTGTCACGGACGAGCCAACCAATTCCCTCATTGATAGCTTTGATGACGAATCATTGAATATCACCGATATAGAGGCATTCATCGAGTACCTCGAAGATTGTTCCGATGACCAAAACTATCTTTATAATGAAATAGATGGTCAGAACTGTCGATGGGTAATCACGAACGACAGATGTGATCAGGACGATCCCGAAACTGAGTTGCACATTGGAAGAAACTTCTGTCAGAGGAGTTGTTCCTTCTGTTCCAAATACGACGACGATTGTTCCGACAATAATTACTTTACATGGTATGGTCAAGAAGGAAAAAACTGTACTTGGATCGCGGAAAACGAACGCTGCGATAGAGTGCGGAACGACTTCAATGGTACGACGCTAGTGGTGGGGGATCACTACTGTCCAGAGAGCTGTGGATACTGTTCTACGGAGTCCAGCCCACAAAAGTAAGCAAAATTACAAAATATTGGAATTGTACCCTCCAACCAAAATCCAAATCCTTTTTCCCGCTACTGTTAGATGCCCATCCATCAACATGATGGCTATACGTTCCGTATACTTGTTTTCTATCAAGAATAAGCTAGTGCTAAATTTACCTTACAATGATCTAGTTCTCCTTTGCCAAACCTGTTTGTCGGGCTTCAACACCGATTTATGCACGGCAAGCGATTGGTGTCAGATACATTATTCGCTCTGTCGGAGGAGAAAGGAAGCAGATCCAAGGAATTTGTGACGGGAATGCCGCGAGAAGGAACAGAGATTGTTTGAAATGCCGAGCACATTTACTGTGGAGATCCAATCTCTTTGTATTCGCTTCCTACACAACGAATTCCGTATTTTTTTCTTTCGGGTCTGCATTCCGTCAAACAAACGTGTGAAAGCACGTCTACTATCCAAAAGAAAAGGATACTCGAGGCGCGCTCTCGAACGTGCTCTTATCGATGTCTCCGCCTTCTTTGAGGAAATGGCAAACGATAATCCTGGTCGCACGAGGCAAGATATCGTCGGCAGTATCTGAGGCTATTTTCTCACACCCTTCCTCATCTACGCGATTTCGTTACGCGTGCTTTGCCATGCGTGTTGTAAATTTTGCGCCGACTACCTTTGCAATATTACTGTAAGATATTATAAAAGAAAAATGGACATCTCGCCTAACTCCAAAATTAGACTGCTTTTGTTTAATGTTCAGAGAGGTTTCACAGTGACCAATAAGCGATTCCACTGTGCGATTGGTCCACAGTCTTCGTCGATCGTTCCTGGCGTTCGATGCCCTCGTCCCAGAACCAAAAGCATCGCAAACACACTTCCGAGCAGGTGATGATGTCTCGCCAAATCAGTCGCTCGGGCGAGGTTGATTAGTATGCCCTGTAGAAATCCGGTGTGGGCACGTTCGACGCCAGGCTTCCCCCTCTTCCGTGGGGATCTTCCGGGGACGGGTGGTAGGAATCAAAGCCGGACTCGCTGGGCGTGCCAGCCTCGCTCATGCTCCAGCGATATGGATTCCCGTTGTCACCGGAGCCATTGTAGTCCTCTCCGGGCGAAGACCACGACGATTCGCGGAACAACTGGCTCGGGCGAAAGCCTTTTTGGGGTATTTCCGTCGCGAGGGCCCGCTCCAGTGCTGCGTACAAGGGTTCGGCAGCCTTGGGTGGCGGCATGAGCCCGTCCAGAACGAGATCGGCAGGGGTCAGGTTTGATCGGCCGTAAAACTTGGCGTTGACGTCGTTCCGTGCGCCCAGGACGGCCCCCTCGATGCTCATCCCCGCAAACAACCCCTTGGAGTGGGCGTAGGAATAGGCTGGGTGGAGCGCCCATTCGGTATTGGACGCGGACGCCGATACCTGTGACATTCTCCCCACGGGTCCGATGGCCACACCGAGCTCGGTTCCCAGCTGCACCTTCCCACCACTCAGCACGGCCTCCACCGCTTCCTCTGTGGTCAGAACGACGAGATAATGCGTAATGTCCCCCCCCGCAAGCATCCCCCATCCCATTCCGATCGTCCCGAGTGCACAGGGTGCCGACCACTTTTGTTGTGGATTCGATCGTGCTCCGTCTTCCCCGTCGACCCGGGCAATCAACAAACCCGTGCCGATTCTTCCCGAGACCACGAAGCCCGCCTTGATGACCGTCAGGAAAATCAACCCCTTGGCGGACTGCAACAGATCGAGCGGGATGCTCTGGTCGGACTTTATGCCCGTCCTCGATGGCATGCACATGGTTTCGACGATTCGACACGCCTGGCGAATACTGCTGCCCAGCGTAAAGCTGATCGGATTGTTCCGCCGGAGAACGCCGCCGCTGCCGCTGGTGCCATCCGCCCGCGACGAAAGGTCGTCTACGGTGTTTTCCATGTCGCAGGGGGGTCGATCCGACAGGGTGAGAAAGTCGTAGACCAGGCGTGCAAGGGAGTGTGGCATGTCACCGAGATTGTAACGGGCCGTCACGGCCACCAGCCAGGCGTCCAGCTGTACCTTCCGGTACCGCACGAGTTCTTCGTGCTGATCGGGGGCCCATTTCCTCGCCAGCTGCCAGTTTCCGACCCGCCCGGCGAGGTGCTTCGGAGGAAACGGGGCGTCCAAGTGGATGTCACAGCGCTCAAAGGCGTCCCTGAGCTTTACGAATTCGCTGTACCGGTGCTCGAGCTGCAGAACGTTCTGGTTCTGGCTGCTTCCGGGGAGCCTGACCCTCAGGACGTAGGCCGTGTATTTTCTGTTGGTAACGTCGCTCCGGTTCTCGGCCGACACCAATCGCACCGTCAGCGTACCCGGCCGGTCCTCGTCTCTGCGCCGGGTTTCTTCCAGGTCCTGCGTGAGGGCACCACCGTGCCGCTTCCATTCCTTCCGAGCGGAGAGCACCAGCTCGTCGCCGTTGCTGCCGTGGGGCGTTACGATGGAGGGTTCTGTCGCAGCTGCGTTGGTTTCACCCGTGCCGCCGGAACCCTGACCCCGGGGTTTCATGGCAGATGCCAGGGGATGTGGACTCGTAGTAGATCTCATGACAAGCGATCCCGCCCTCGGTGGCGTTGGGGTTACAGCGGCGGGGGCCGTGGAAGTGGCCGAATAGTGCGGGTGCTCGCGGGCTCCTCGTTGCCGATGCAATTGCAGTTGCCGCTCCGCCTCTTCTCTCAGGGTGAGCCGTGGGCTCTCCATCGCACCACCGTGTGTGCTGGTGGAGATGGAAGCGGAGGTCTGGTAGTAGCTCGAGAGTGGATAGGGACTGTCTTCTAGGATGCTGCTGTTGTTGCCGGACGGAAACATTTTCCCCTCGGGACTGGCAAACGGATTGTCCATCGAGCCGTCGTCGTTCTCTAGGTGTACAGGATACGACATGGTAACGCAATACTGACTTGAATGGAAAGTATCTCGCTGACTCGTTCTCGTCTGTGCTTGTTCTTGCTTATCGATTCTCACTTGCGATCGGACCACGAAAAATATGTTCTCCGATTTGTCGTAATACTTCACCAACTCTGTTTCCAAAAAATGGTCTTCTTTCCTGGTAGTATTGTTTGCGTCGGACTGGAGAAATGGGTAAAGTCAAGCAGAAGTTTCTTTGCACTAGTATGCATCACTGACTGGAATACCGCGATGTTCTTTGGTACGAGTGGACTTCCTTGTTGACTTGTGAAAGGTGGGATGACGAAAAGTATGTAGTGAGTCGTTCTGTTGCGTGATAGATGATCATTCTGGACGAAGTACGGGACTGTACCGGTACACCACGATACGACACCTACCACTTCTCGTGTACTCGTACCGGTATCGGCCTTCAACGTTTTCGGCGTGTCAGATTTGAATTCAGCAGATCACCAAAAACCGGTTCTTCCTACCATTTGAATCTATGTTGTACGGTACGTAATCGTAGAAGAACGAAACCGTGCCCGTAACTGCAGGGATATGCGAGCGCGTATTTCATACTTGGGACCTGAATCGTACGACTCAAATCGTTCAGCGTTGCTGGATCTTGGTGGAAACCATGTATTTTTGTCGAAAACAACAAGGGGCATAATACAGGTAAAGTACTTTATTCTCTCGAATTTCGTTTTGTCTCGAATAAACAAAACTACGAGTACCGTACGAACCTTAAACGTGTTCGATACTCAAAACTTCACTACTTCGTACTTACGTACGGTACGTATTGTAGACATAGATTTTGGTGCATGTTTGGAGCCAATCTCAAACGTGCTCGACTGACTCGACTTGCGATAATCCCATCCACACAAAAAGTGCCAGTTTGGCAGTGAAGTAAAGGTAATGGTAACGGGGAATACTGTAAGTACGGTAAGTTTAGTACAAGTACCTGGTACTTCTCTCTCGTGGTGTAGTCCTTCCACTCTTACGTACGTACGGTATCGTAGAGCCCGAACAGAATAGTGATGTTGATCACCGATGATTTTCTCAGGAAAGTCAGCGTGATAGTGTAGTACGAAGTACGAGTAATACCTTGTGAGGAAGTAAAGCCCTGTAATTTGTAGGAGGTAGGAGGTAGATTCAAAGAATCGAGAATTTGTGGAGAGGAATCATAACTGAGCAACCCACACCCCAATCCGTGTCAACATCAATACTGATACGAACACCAACAGAACCGAGTGCGGATGCATAGTACAAAGCTCAATTGAATAATCAATCGTCGAAACCACCATGGCGAAACAAAGTTTGACGGATGCCGAGGTCAACGTCCAATCCGACGGACACCATGTCTGCATTGTTTGTTTCAGCAGCCTCGAATCGAACATGAGAGCAAAGCTGCCATGCGGTCACGACGACATGTGCGGAATTTGCCACCTGCGGTTGCGCCACCTGCACGAGGACAAAAAATGCCCCATTTGCAAGCAAACGAACGATACCATCATTGTGGACAGCGACGATACGAAAACCTTCGACAGCTACCCCCGGTGGGGCGATGAAATCGGGGCCGGCTTTGTGTACAAAGCCGACGTTGGCATGTTCTTTGAGGAGAAATACTACGAGAAAGCCGTTGTGCCGCTTTACGAATTTTCTTGCCAAAAATGCGACTTTAAGGTCGACGAGAACTACAACCAGCGCGCACAAGAAGACGACGGCGACGACGAAAACAACAAAGGCGGCAAGAAAAAGAAGAGGAAGCCCCTCCGCATACTGCAGGACCACCTGCGAAAAAAACACCGGCTTTCGATGTGCCAGCTGTGCATAGATCACAAGCGCGACTTTGTGTCTCAGCTTCCCCGATTCACCGCCAGCCAGCTGCAAAACCATCTGAAAAACGGAGACGGACCCGGCTCGGGGTTTTCCGGCCACCCGATTTGCGAATTTTGCCGCCCGAAACGGTTTTACGATGTCAATTTCCTTTATAAGCACCTGCACCAAGAACACTACAAGTGCCACATTTGCGAAAAACAGGGTTCCGACAACCAGTGGTTCAAGAACTACAAATCGTTGGCCCGCCATTTCGATAAGCAGCATTTTATGTGCCACCATCCACAGTGCCAGGCAGCACGGTTTGTCGTCTTTGAAAACGAACTAGATCTTAGAGCACATGGTGAGTATTTCGGAAGGCTCGGCCTCGTCGAACCCCTTTATTGTCTGCTGGTGAATTTTTGGCTTTGGATCCTTAAGGTTAAATTGGTCGGAGCTCTGTCTCTCATGCTCTGCTCTATCGTCTGTACATCCGCTACCAGAGATTTCTGTTCACGGTGGTACATCCACTGGATCCACAAAGATCAACCTTGAATTTAATATCCGTCGGGCGAATGGAACGAGCGGGAGTGGTGAAAGACAGAGGGCTCCTGCCGAGGCAGACTTCAACTACGATCTGGATGGCCAGGCATTCGTGCCACCGGCTTTGGCCAACGACAACAACAGCAACGATCAGGGCAACAACGGCAGCAACAACAACGCATCCGAGTTGCACCCGCAACACGTCCAGCGGACGGAGGAGTTGCGCGCCCACGCCGCAGCGGTGCGGCAACAACAAGCCCTCGATAACCAGGGAGAGGCGTTCCCTACCTTGCGGGATGCGGCGGCACCATCTCCGTCATCGGCTCCGTTGGTTGGCTGGACGTCTGGAACAGCCCTCCAAAACATCAACGGTTCGAACCGGAGGGTCGGGCAAGTTACTGAGGAATCCTTCCCTACTCTACAATCCAATTCTACCAGCCAAAGAAACAAAAAGAAAGCAATGAAGGGAAGCATCGGAGCCGCGAGACGACAATTTGCTGCGATGACAACAGCTGCCAACCAGCCAGCATCAAACTGGGGTGGAGGCGATTCCGCGGCCTACATTGGATCGGTTGCAGCATCTCCGGCGTCTGGGGGATATGGCAACCCGTTTTCTTCCGCTATGCCGGCGAGACAAATGAATCGGCAAGCGGACCTGGCCCCCGACAACTTTCCTTCCCTGGGGCCATCGTCGTCCTCCGCGCGCTCGGCGGCGAGTGCCTTGGCGAGCAGAAACTATCAGCAAAGAACCGTCGCTTCTGCTCCTCCGCCATCCATAAACAGTGCCGTAGACTTTCCTTCCATGTCGAGCAATGGTCGAAGCTCTACTGCTCATGTAAGCAGGAACATGGCAGCAGCTGCGCAAAACAGGCCCAAGCCTCCGCCATCGATGAACAGTGTAGAGCATTTCCCGGCACCTCCTTCGGCAAAACCCGTGGCAAAACCCAAGATCCGTGACCAACTACTTGGAAACGCAAACAGGAAAATGCCCGCACAAGACAATGTTCTTCGGGCAAACATGTCCTCTGTATCGTCGACCGATGCCAAGGCTACTCTGGAAGACATGAAGACGTCCCTTGGTCAAAAGAATTTCAAACAACTCAAAAAGCTGACTAAGTCGTTTGCACAGGAAGCGATTGCTCCAGAGGGATATGTCGATCAGTGCGCTGCATTGTTTGAGAAGAGCTACGACGATCCAGATTTTTGGTCATTTTTGCCGTCCCTGCTCGAATCTTGCCCCAATCAGGAGAGTTCGAAGCATGCCCTAAAGTACATGAATAGTTTGAAACGGCAGAAATTCGGAAGCAGCGATTCAAGACCGTCGCCATCATTTGCATCGTCTGCTGCTGCCAGGGCGACGCCCTCGCAATGGAGTGCTCCTTCCTCCAAATCGAGCGTGATGCGGCAGGTAATTCCCCCCCCACCCCCTCCTTCCTTCGGTGCTCCTCGCTCATTGACACAGCAGGTAGCAGCGGGAGTAGGTCGCCCACAGACGATGGCATCGAAAAAGAAGGCTGCATGGGGATCCGGTGGAAAAGCGACCATCGTAAGAACGAAAGCTCCACCAGGATCGGTAGCTGCCGCAGCTGCGACTCAGGGCCCACAAGGAGGAACTGCAACGAAATTTATGGCGAAGCAGCAGAAGCAGCAAGCAAAAAGCAACACCAATACAAACAACACGCAGCAGCAGAAAAAAGCAAAAAAGAAGAAGCAAAAGAACGAGCTAAAGGATCTGGCATTCGGTAGATCATAAAATAAAAGATGTTTTGAACAACGAGAATGCGAGATTTAAAATAGAATCATGAAGAAGTCATCTCACAAGTTAAAACCTGAAGATTCGATTTATTCTTTTATCTGTAATGTTTTTAATATGTTGCAGCAGAGTGGGGAAGCTGAAAAACATTTGTGTGGAGGAAGACATGCAAGGTATGACAGTCGCAAAGCTTATGACGCTATGAAGGAGGAGGGGAGTCGTCACGGCTCAAAGTGAACAAGAATGTGAAACTCTTGAAGCATTGAATGAAATGGATCAACAAGGCTTGCCTATTAATGATATTGCCAAAACAAAGTCTACACCCTCCCAAACAGTTGCTCCTTTTTCCCTCATTAAGATTGATAACAAATCATCATCATCTTTGACAGGAACAATAAGGCACTGATGAAATCTAGCTACTTACCACGAATGCTAAAGAACTACTAATCGTAGAATAACGTACCCGAACTACGCCTACTACACTACCGGTATCGTATGCTAGGAGTAGGTACCAACACTCTGCCAGATCGGAAAACAATGCTCCCACGATTCATTCCGCGCCCCAAACCGCGCAAAATGACTTCTCGAAGAAAAAAATAGTGCTTCTAATAAGTATGAATGCGTATGCTACCGAAGTTTTCAGGGATCATTAACCGATATTTAACGTCTACCACGACCGCTGTTAATTTTGGTGAAATATGACATTCTCGAAATGCTAAAAATGAGGGAAGCTGTGTTGATTCAATGTGTCAAATGCCGTATGCCAACGTCATCGGATGCATGAAATCTTAAAGAAAGTGTATAAATCTCCTATTGATTAGATAAATTAAAAAGTATGAGGTCAATGCAGAAAACCCTTGGGATTCTGATGATTTCTCACGTGAGGTTTTTTACCTCCTTCATGTATTTTATGTATTTCATGTATTTCGGTATTGGTGGACATCCGTGCGGACGTCTGTCCTTCAACACACTCCTCGCTGCGGTTTTTGTGAGTAGCTCCCCCACGATTTGGCTCGTAGGGATCACTACTACTGTCTAAGACTGCAGTGCACTATACAGCGCGTCCGCTTGAAAACAATGCTGCAATCTTCGATCACAACAGTATTCACTCATCCTATACTGTTGCTGCGACCTTATTGACTGATGGTCCTTGCTGCTTGCTTGGCAGCATAGTACTCCTGCTTATACTTGACACAGTCAATGTCGTTGATTCCTTGAATGGTGTTCCGGAACTTCTTGAATTTGCTTCCTTGCAGTGGCTTCGTAAAGTAGTCAGCGATGATATCATCTGTGGGGCAGTACTCCACACTCACCTCCCCTTTCTTGATCCTATCCGTCACGAAGAAGTATCGGATGTTTATGTGCTTGGTTCTCTTGGTACTGGATCTCTGCCCGTTTCTCTCAAGCTTTATGGCGCTCTCGTTGTCCTGGTAGATTATGCTACGGTCTCCCAGGGCCGGATCGGCCGGTTGGTCGTCTCTACTGTCGGCAATGTTGTCAGTCATATGTTGATGCTGGGCTTGCAGGAAGTACCGGGCCCACAGTATGAAAGTCATGTTATCATCCACTCCCACGACCTCAGCCTCGGTCGAGCTTTTTGTATTCAGCTTTTGCTTTGTGCAGGTTGTGATTGCTGCTCCGGTGCCAAACGTCATCATGCCTCCTGAGTGGCTTCGCATGTCGTTGTGTACTGCGAATGCGGCGTCCACGTGCCAGTATGCATTGCCACTCCCATCTGATCCCAACACTAGGGGGATGTATGGCGTTTCAGACAGGTAACTCATCACCCGTTTAAGCTTCTTCCAGTCATCCTCATCAGGTGCTGACACTCGGGTACATAGGAAAGCAACAGCCG
This sequence comes from Pseudo-nitzschia multistriata, assembly GCA_900660405.1. Lineage (NCBI taxonomy): Eukaryota > Bacillariophyta > Bacillariophyceae > Bacillariales > Bacillariaceae > Pseudo-nitzschia > Pseudo-nitzschia multistriata. Next base: position 179,890 of record CAACVS010000015.1, on the reverse strand, counting down.
TCTGTATATCCGGTCGTGTTCTCTTCGCCATGAAAAGGAGTTTGGCTACATAGTGGTGAAACTTATCTGCCTGCTCCTCATCCAGCCTCGGGCATGCTTCATTCACTTTGAACAGATGATCAGCGGCGGGCGTCACTGCGGTTCCTTTCAGGCTGTCGGGAAGATTTTGGATTATTTCCTCCAGATAATCAAACATGCTGAGCTTAACCTTTCCACTTTCGGAGTAGTCGAGTGTCATTCCCACGTAATCATGTATCTTCCCTCGGGTCTCTGTCAGTGGTGATTCCTTGCCAAATTGCTCATTTAGCTGCTGTATCACAGCTGTCACAACACCTGGGTCCACGTGTGATATCTTGAGGTCATCCACATGCCACACGATTGTGCACTGCTTGTCATTTATCATCTTGTTTACGGTGCAGGGGTCGTATGGATTCAGCTCAAAACCCCACTCCTCAAGTTGCCCATACAGTTTCTCCCAGAACAGTAATGCTGCTCGTAGGGTGCCATATATAGCCTTCTCAGCCCTTGTGAATAGGGTCTTTTTCCCGTTGCGGTTGACAAGATACTTCCGGTACATCTTTGGATCGACCCTGCAGAGGAGCTCTGCCATGGTGCCATCTAACCTGATGTAGACATCCTCTCCCTCTGGCATTGGTGTCTGCAAGAAAGCTCCAGGAATATCGACTGTTGCTACATCCCTTCCCTCGATTGCATCGATGATACATGAGAGGACCAAAGCATACAGCGACACTGTCGGAGATGCGGCGTCTTCCTTCCTGATATACTCACGTTGTCTCCTCCCGTCAGCACAACCTCTCCCTTTGATTGAGGTGTCCCTTTTTCTCTTGAGGAACATGAGGTATGGCAGTGCTTGAGCAACCATCTCTCTTGTAATGTGTTTAGGATCGAGAGCCGACACCACTCCTCGGTCATGCAACTGCTTTAGCTCCTTCAACACTGCTGCCACTCCTGCCTCCCCAAAGCGTCGAATTCCCTCCTTCATGCCATACTGTTTGGTTGCATGCGTGGCCTCCAGGTTGTTGTAGTTTGCTATTGCATTTGCCACCAGCATCACACACTCCTCCCTTTCACCAAGGTGTTGTATTCCACGTACGTATCCAGCCGTAAAGAAGGACCGTGTGTGTGTGGTATTTTCGAACCCATCATCCTCACCAAACTTGTTGTGTGATCTTGTAACACGCTTCCTGAGGCGTGAGCTAACTGGCTCTATATCCTCTTCCGCCTCCACTTCTGCCATTTCCCCGTCATTCCCTGGTTCCTCCTCCTGCTCTTCATCTTGGTGGCCCTCTGTTTCCTCGCCGGCCTCTCCCACAGGCTCTGTGTGGCCAGTGCCCTCGTTAGCTTCCTCACCTGCCTCATCTCCATCCTCGTCAACTTCTTCAATCACATCGTTTCCAACCTCGATCTGTGCAGCGGCTTCCACATCATCCCGTACGTCCGTATCTATGTAAGCGCTTAGTGTTGTTTCCACAGATGCATCATCCGCATCTCGGTTGCTGTATGTTCCATCAGATGCATCATCATCATCCGTGTTTGGGCTGTCGTCCAGGTCCAGGATTGTTGTGTTCCCTGTCGCGTCTCCAAAGGACACTCCGCGGGGCATCTTCTGTGCCTCAGCAATCTGTGTTACTTGTCGTATGATTGTCTTTGTGAGTGGTGTTGGTGTTGCGGATTTTCGATGAATCCGCTTACATGTGTTGAGGTCAAAGGCGTAGAACCCCCCCGTGATTGATCCTGTGGGTCTCAGGTAGAGGGCATCGACCGCACGAGCCTTCATTGTGTTATCTGTATCATCAACATGGGCCAGGATGGGCTCCATAAACTGGAACTTACAGTCTTCCCCTGCATTTAAACAGACTCCTGTCATGATTTCCCTAATGGACTTTGTTCTATGCACACCAGTGGTTCTGCAGTTCAGCCAGTAAGTTGCCGCATAGATTAGCTCTATTACGCATCGCTTTGGCAGCTTTTTGTACGGGAGGTGATTCACATAGCATCTAACTGTTTCCTTCAGCGTGCGGTTACTGCGCTCAATGGTTGGCTCGTGTTGTCCTGCTGCAACACAGTGTACATCCACTGGGGGAGACAGTTTTAGCAAGTCGTCTCGAAGGCATTCGAACTGATTGTCCCCGCTGATCTGTGTTACGATGAAACCTCGCGTTCTATACTGCCCAATCAGGCTCACTACACAGTCTAGCAACGTGGACTGTCTCATGTTGGTAACTGCCCTGGTTGTACGGAACCTCAGGTGTCGTGATATAGAGTGGAAGAATTGTATTCCATTCACTGTCATAATATCCACATGGAGCATGACTTTGCCGTACCGGTCTAGTATGTCTGCAGGCACTGGGGATACATCCTCCCGGATGTGCTTCCCTTGCTGTCTCACAGTCTTCCCTTTCACGATACTCACATGCTTTCCGTATATGACTTCTGCATTCATTATGTCCCTCCTGGTCACCCCACAGTTGGTCACCAGCTTGTTTTCCACCATGCGTATTAGGTCCCTTGTCGTTGGGAACCCCATGATCTCTTGTAGCTTCCTTGCCTTCATTGCCCGGCGGCAGTCTAGATCGGAAAACTCGCTCTGCTGTCCTTCTACTGAAGTAATTGTCAGCACTCGTCCGCTGGTAGTCTTTGTGAGGTCACAGTAGTAAAGGTTGCATTCCGATCTGCTGAATCGTCGTGTTCCTCCCCCTGGCCGATGCACATGTAGTGCATTGTCACAGTCAGTATCCATAGTTACACGGAATCGATCTGATACCAGGGCGAGCGATAACACGTTTGCGATTCCTTCCTTGTAGAACCACACCTTTCCGAAACCGGGGAGGTCTCCAATCAGGTTGGTGCTCGCCACTCCTGAGTTACAATAGATGTGCATCACCTGTCCCTTTGGAGCCTTCCTGATATTCTTCAGCAGGTCCGGGTTCGCGATTAGATTGCATGATGACTCGCTGTCCAGTAGTATCCAGTTTGGATTCACTCCTCCGGTCCCCTTGCGGTCGTTTGTATCATTTTGCTGTGCAAACAGCCTTTGCACTTTGTTGCTGTATCGGAAAGTGTCCGTGGGTGCCTTGCTTGTTCTTCCCCATTGGAAGAAACAGTGTTCCTCTGTGTCTCCAAAATCTTCATCACATTCAACTGCCCGCATGAGCAGCTGGTGGCTGGTCAGTCCCAACTCCTCACTTTCGTCGTCTTCCCCTGCGGCTTCGATCTCTGGTGTTGCTATCGCACCCGTCGTGACGAAAGCTGTTCCCTCCTGATGATTCCTGTGGACCCCCTTATTTCCCTTGTTGGCTACGGCACTCTTTGTTCCTCCTTTCTTGCTTCCTTTGAATTGGTTTAACATGCCCAGGGCTGCAGTTGGTGTTACGGGGTAGTTGTTCATTCCTAGCGTGTATTGGTTCTCCAGCGTCTGCTTGAGAACACTGGTATCTTCATTGCTGCCTTCAATTAGCAGCACGGCCAATAGTTGCTGCTTTGCTGACTTTTCAATCATCACTCTCAGGGCGTTATCCTCCTGTAGGTTCTTGTACTGACTGTACGTCATCCTCCCATACTTGGCACTGTTTGTCTCAAGCTCGTGCTTTATGGCAACTGGGCACAGTAGGTCTCCTCCAATAGCCTCCAGTACATCATACGCCTGTGTGGTTGCTTGCACATAGGTCACTCCCTCCGTTAGACGCTGTCGTGAGCACACCAGCTTTCGTATAGCTCTGATGATATTTGTCAGTGGGTGAATCTGTGTCTTATTCCCTTGGTAACAAATGTCTCGAAGGAGTATCAACAGTTCTACTGGGCACTTTTCCTTATTGATTCGTTCCCACTTGGGGGACTCCCTTAGCTTCTCTTCCATCCCCTCATCCACTTGTCCGAGTACCACAGAATACAGCTTCTCCATATCGTTGGTGTATGCTGTGTACAGCTTGCCTGACATCTTGACCTCCTCATCGTGCATTCGCATGAGGCTGGTTTTGATTCCTGCAACCTCCTTCCCTTCCACTGTCCAGTTACTTGCGTCTGGCTCTGGTACCATGAAGTCAAGTCTTGTGAATCGTTCGAGCAGCTCAATCGAAGTTCCAACCTTGGGCATGTATTTGGATCCTCCCAGGGTCTTGAGTCGTTTGTGCAGTTCTCTGAATTGCGTTAGACTACCGTTCTCCGTAAGGACGATTCCTTCCAAATCCCCTCGGTTGTGTCCTATGAACTTCTTTGTGCTGTTCGACTCTGCATTTTTCTTTTGCGTTGAGTTATATGTTGTTTTTGGCCTGATCCTTTGCTCAGTCCATCCAGTCTCCTTTGGTGAGGGATTTCCCTCATATTTCGCCTGTTGCTTTTCGGCGATTCCACCGGAGTAGTCTTTCTTCTTGTCTCCCCCGGCTTCCATTTTCTTGGTCGACGTGTCGGCCTGTGGTGAGCTCTCCTTGGACAGCTCCTGTTTCAACTCCGGGCCCTTGGGTCCTCCTTATGCAACTGCGGTTGGTTCTTTTAACCGAGTGCACGAGTATAATGTAGTAGTGTACTTTTTAATTTATGTTGATTCAATGTGTCAAATGCCGTATGCCAACGTCATCGGATGCATGAAATCTTAAAGAAAGTGTATAAATCTCCTATTGATTAGATAAATTAAAAAGTATGAGGTCAATGCAGAAAACCCTTGGGATTCTGATGATTTCTCACGTGAGGTTTTTTACCTCCTTCATGTATTTTATGTATTTCATGTATTTCGGTATTGGTGGACATCCGTGCGGACGTCTGTCCTTCAACAAGCTGACGGAAAATAATTGCATGATTGATCGAGTTGAACACATGGGAACACAGATTGACATTTGATCTCTGAATCAGTTGATGAAACAATCAGCGGACTTTCCGGTGTTGTTCATCTAGTGTTAATTTCTATTGAAAGGAGAGAGGCTCAATAAGTGACTGGAGCGAGAAGTAGTTAGCTCGGTTCTTGGGAAATTAAAAATGTTCGGATCATACGAAGGACCCTCGGCAAAAAAGAAGGAGAAGAAAAATAGGCCACCAAAAGGCTTTGCGCAGCTCCCAGAATGGTGGATGGACACCACTCCCCACAACACGCTTGACATTGAAGGAGATGCGGCGAAACGCTTTTCTGAACGGCAGCAAGCGATGATTTATAAGGATTTAGCTGAGAAAGCGGACTTGGAGGAAAAGAATGGGCTATCCAACAAGTACAGGAAGGGGGAAAATGGAGAACTGATTGACAACGCAACTGGGAAAACAATTGACCCTAAATTTGACTCGAGATTTTCGCAAGATAAAAAAGGGGACTGGTTTTTGGATGGGAAACCTATATTTGGTGCGCAGTACGTTAGTATAGCCGCAGGCAATAGCTACGGTCACAAGGATGTAAGCTGGAAGAAACCAGACTGGATGAAGGTGAGTTTATATTTTATGAGTCGCCCACTGGCTTTCGTATATTTTGAAGTCGGATGATATCGTGTTGGATGTGTTATTTTGTTTTGGTTTCACCGCGATCAATGGTCAATTTGTGGGAGTGTCCCTGTCGTCATCAATAGCTGTTATTAGAGTATCATGAATGGTAATCGGCGGAATATAAGTATAGTAGCAATAGAAGCACTAATATTTGAAACATGGCAATATCACCACAGGTCAAACTTAATGCAACGAAGAAAGGAGCTGCGATGAAAAGAGGCAGCTATCTGGAGAAAAAGTCATTCGTTCCATCGGCATAATTGACTAATTTAGAGACAAGTTTGAATCAATGGCTTTGCAAAATCTGGGACAAAAATGACGTATGAATTACAACAGCATGAAAAGAAAGAGAAAGAGGTATACTATTATTTTCATTTGGTGCTGTTTTTCGCAGTACTAGTCTAAAGTTACGTGAAGCATTGGGTCTCGGAGAGAATGAATATAATTTATGTTAAAGAAATAATTTAAAACCTCCAAATGTTGGAGACAGACCTGTCCGAAATTGAAAGATATTTCCTATCTAAGATAAGAAGATACTGTAAATCAAAGTCATCGCTAATGTACGTTTAAACTTCATCACGTAGTGAAACAAATAGCTTATTCCGTATTGAATATGCCAGTTTTGCTTCAAGCTTTTGTGATCAATATTCCGATCTGTAACCAGAAGAAAGAGTAGCAGCAACCTGATAGGAAGTTGAAAATCATATCTGTTCAAGTTCCGTACTGTTGACAGTCTGCCGCTCGTGCTCTCTTGAGTCACTGATGAGATGTTTCATCGCAATGATAGAACTTCATCCATGGTGGGAAAAGAATCTCCGTTGCTCCTTCGATCGAAATACGAAGTTTCTCTGGGGACCTGAGACAATTGAAATCGATTACATCGTGGCTTCAAGAATGAAGATCGTAATTCTATTGATTTTTCTGCAATGACAACCCATGAATTCGTTTTGTATCCGACATGATTGGAAGCTCTTGGAGTTGGAAGAACTTGTGAATATCCCAGTGATTATCGTCGGGAAAGGCGCATCAGAGTGTAAGCAAACACCATTACTTGATACGTTTTTTCCTCCACTGCACCTAGGGTTTTCCGTGATCGCTGAAATAATTGCCATTGCTACCAACAAAATATCCAAGTCCCGGCCCGTCCTTCTCGTGGGATCCACCGTTGATTCCGCCCTTCTGGGACCACATACCTGCGCGACTTCCTCCAAACTGAGATCCTCCATAGGAACTATCACCACCTACGCTACTGGCATCATCTCCGCCAGCATAGCTGGGAAGAGGAGCAAAATTTGGAATCGGAAGACCATTCGAACCTCCGTTGTTCATGCCATTGGTAGACTCACCGTCGTATTCGTAGGATCCATAGCGCGCATCGAATCTCGAATCGCTCTGTTTGTCTTTGCCATAGCCCCGGCGACCGACTTTGAATCCGGGAGCGGTTTGGGTACCACGACGATCGTCCCATCGACCATCCCATCCACCGCGGGCCAGAGCCGTGAAGGCGTAACGAGAGTCGCCGGCTGGGTTGCGACGAGGACGAGCAAAGGTCATGTAACTCGGCTGGAGATTGTTCAAGGGTCCCTCTACCAAGCAATCATATTCCTTGAAGTGCAACAGCAGAGCAGCCCACAGCGCATTTTTGCTCAAAACTCGTGGGTTTCCAATGAGAATCACTCCCAATCTAGCACGTGTAAGTGCCACATTCAGACGTCTAGGATCGGAAAGGAAACCAATGCCCTGTGTCTCGCTGGAACGGACACACGTCACAAGGATGAAATCCTTCTCACGCCCCTGAAAGGCATCGACGGATGCAACTTCGATAGCTTCGTACAGAGTGTGGGCTAGACCTCCGGATCGACGCATGTGTTCCGAAACGTATTTCTTCTGGCCATCGTACGGAGTAATCACACCGATTTGGGAAGGCGTGACTCCAAGGCGCAAGAGGTGAGTTACCACTTTTTCGACGTATGAAGCTTCGGTCCGGTTCAGGTATGAGGTTCCCGATGCGGAAATTTCTTCCATCCCATTGACCGAGTAGAAAAACATTGGTTTGCTGGGTACGGGCCATGCAAAATCTTCCTTTCCAGCAAACCCCGGCAGGCTCAAGAGCTGGCGGTCGGCTTCGGTCACCCCGTTCTGCAAACTTCCCTCGTAGAACATGTTCGAGGGGAATTCGGACAACGCGGGATGCATTCTGTATTGGACCTGCAAACGGATGGGGCGGGTTCCGATCAAGACCAAGCGTTCAAACAGACTCTGCGTCAGACCCGCTTTCGCGGCTGCCTTGCACATCACTACCGGGCCGAGCTGGCAGTGATCTCCGACGAAAACTACTTGCTTGGCGCCGTTGGCAATGGGAATCAGAGCTTCTGCTTCGATGGCCTGCGTGGCTTCGTCGATCAAAACCTGGCGGAACCGGAAGTTTTTGAGACGGGGATCGGCGGCACCGACACAGGTGCAGCAGATGACGTCCGCGGCCTGGAGAATCTCGCGCTCCGTGCGGTTTCTGAGCGAGCGGTATTTCTTCTGGTCCCTCTCGGAGAGTTCACCGATTTCGTTTTTCAGGCGCTGGAGCTTGTTGAATTCGTCGCCAGCGGCCTGAGGAACCATGACGTGCAGGCAGAGATGGTCGACGGAACTCGACGAGGCCTCCCTGGTCTTGGACGCCAATCGAACGACACGCAAACCAGTGGCAGCAATCTTCTCCGTGAGCTGATCGACCGCAACGTTCGAGGGAGCCGTAACCAATACCTGGCCCATGTTCTGCTTGGTCAGATGGTAGACCAGGGTGGCCGAGGTGACCGTCTTTCCGGTCCCAGGAGGGCCCTGAATCAAACTCATCGGACGCTCCAAGACGGTAGCTACGGCCTCGATCTGTGACTCGTTCAGGGAGGGCAATCCAGGGACGGCGTAATCTTTCTCCGTGGCCGGAAGCTTCGCGGTGGCAATGACCTGCTCTTCGACGGGGTGACCCAGCAGCTTGTGGTAAATGTATCCGGTAACGCTGGTGTCGTCGATCGCAAAGGTTTTCAGGGCGTTTTGCATGCGGTCAAAGGAAGTGGATTTCCAAATGTACTCCACGACGTAGTCGTCGTGAATCGAGTCGGGGACGTTGCCGGAGGTCCGCAACTCGAGTTCGACCTCTCCGTCGCTGATTCCCTTGACGTATCCGATGCCCTCCCAGGGCTTGTTGTACAGGTACTGGGCACCATCGCCCAGTTTCAAGCGCAGCTCGTCACCCACCATGATTCTAGATTGCTCCACGGCCAATCGATGAAACGTAAAGGTCGCGACGTTCTTTCCCGCCAACGACTTGTCCCACCGGACCGAGATGTGTTCCTCAGTCAGAGATTCTTTCATCTGTCGATCGTAATCGGCTTCTATCTTGACGAGCGGCGCCAAAACGTTCTGGTAATGGAACCCGTCCTCGTATTGGAGGAGCGTGGGTTGCATTTCTTCGTCCTCGATGATGTCTGGGCGATCGAGGTCCGCAAAGTTCGCTTCCGGTTCGTTTTTCCACAGTTCTTCGAGCTTGGCCATCTGGGACTGAGTAATGTCACGGGATCGCAAGAGCAACTTGTCCGAGGGCACCTTGATCAACCACGGAAGGAACTTTCGGTCCTGGATCAGCGGATGCCACTGCGCGAGTTCCCAGTCCATGTCCTTGAGGGCGGGAACCGTTTCTACACAAACGCGGCAGAGGAGGACGACGACGCTGGAGGAACTCGCCGGAACAAAGCCCAGAACGAAAACGTTCTTGGACGTGCAGTTGTAGCACTCCAGAACGGTGTCGCCGAGGGGGGACTCCGGGTGCAGCTGCACCTGGTGGGAACGCGAGCGCACCAGGTGGTGAACGAGGTGCGAACCACCGCTTCCCACGCAGGCATTGCAAAACCACTTCTTCGTCTCCACGCAGTGGGCCACGCAAGCCGGATCGTGGATGCCGCAGTAACGACAGGCGTATTCCGGCAGGTTTTCCTCGTCGTAGTGATCCAGGGTAAACAAGTGGTCGTCGTCCTCGTCGTCGTCGTCCTCTTCGTCTTCCGAAACGTCCGAAAAGTCCTCGTCGTCCTCATCGCTGGAATCTTCCTCCTCCTCTTCGTCTTCCTCCTCGTCATCATCGTCGTCGTCTTCCTCCTCCCCTTCCTCGTCGTCGCTTTCGACAAACGCTGCTTTTGGTTGATCTTGATCGTCTGGAGTGTTCGTCATGCTGAATATTCAAAGGTACGCTACGGTACGGTATCTCGCCTGTGGTCTTTCACGAAAGATGGATGATTGCTTGTGTCTTTGTTCCTCTTCTTTTTTGCTTAGACTTTCTCTGCCCGTGTCCTCTGTGGCTAAAGTTCGATTCAATTGTGTTCCGGTACGAGTACGTTACCGTGTTCGAAGGACGCTGTCGCTGTGGTTGCTGAAGCTATCTCCTCGAGCTATGGATTTCAGCTCACCATCTCTCAAGAAGTTGCTCTACTTAACGAAGATGATGAGGCCCTTCCTAAGAAAACACCTACCGGTACGGGTAAGATTGATGATCTCTCATGGTAAAGATAAAGCACGAGGTGGTTATTACTCGTTGCGCGCGTTACGTCTCGTACCGCACCGTAAGAGGGCTACGAGTGGTATTATCTCTCAGTGATAATCCGTGAAGTAGGGTACGGTACTACAGTAAGTACTTCTAGTAGCGAAGAACCGCATCGAATCGATGAAGAAGAATCAGTGGCGGTGGTATTGCGACTCCAATTCGTGACTCATTTCATTCAAGTATTGGGGGTTTTAGAAAACATGAGAAACAAAATTGTCCCCCAAACTAGTGTCGACGACAAAAAATTCGATACGGTGCCTTGGGTTTTATTCCACGTGGTTTTGCGAAGGTTTCGGGCCGTACGGGGGAGGCCGGCCGGCCGGCGGCCAGCCGGCGGTGCCATCCGAACAAATTCGGCGTCGTAGGTAGTTTTGTGGGGTTGGCTGGCTGGGGCCGCTGACGTCATAGTTCCTCGCGTGCATTTTTTTACGAAAAGAATAAAGAATTCGTTTCGTCGCATCAACAGAACGGCAGGGCAACCATCGGCCAATAAATCGGTCGATTCCCCGAAATCATGATTTGGTTGGCCGACACGAGGTATTTCTCTTTTCGTCCCCATGCCGTCCATACGGTGGACAGCTTTTTTGGATTGATTGCTTTGTGAAATTTCACGCTGGCAGCTTCAACTGATCGGTACCCCATTATCTTTTGACACACACCGAAGTTCTTGGTCGCCGGCGGAAGATCTGAACAACCTAGCTCCTGTGAGAAAAACGCCACATCGAATCTTGATTCATATTTCCTGCATTCCTAGAAAAGTAAGTCGATCGGCAAACGGAGAAAACAACGATTCACCAAGGCGTGACGATGCGTCGAGATCCAAAGATATTTGACGAAAGATCTTATGGACGACAAGGATTTGTGTCGGGACGAAATATGTGTGTTGGCATTGGCTTCCGAGGAGTCGTCGAAGAAACCCACCCCACGAGCGCACAAAAACTGTTCGGAAGATGGATTTGGCTCTGCCTCTCTGAGGTAGACAACATATGGGTTGTCGTTTTGTTTGTTTGTCATCACATCGCATCTTGCGAGGCGTTCCTATTTGCGACAGAGGATCACCCAGTCGGTTTGCCCTGTCGAGATCTCATCGAGCTTGGTGCTTGTTGGACGAGGTGCTCTTGCATTTCGATCACGTGCCCTCGGTGGGATTTCCGGGGTCCGGCGAATGGTGCCTATCACTCTTACTACGGGACGCTAGAGAAAAGACCAGTGCGACCATTTTGAGTATGTACGAACCTCTTGCTTCCATGGTTCTGTACATAATTAGGTTTCGTGCACAATTTCTGTTTGCGCTCAGAAAAGGGGGTCTTGGATTCTTCTGAAAGCTGTGTCGGTTTGTTTGACATGCCTGCTTTCTGCCTCGTCGACAGGGGCATTGCCCGGGATCCTTGTCGTGCTGCGACTCGTGTCGTGTCGGAATGTTCGAATTGTCTCTCACTCTTTTGTTTTTTCTGTTGTTGATTTTGACACCGACCAGTTTCCAAAAGATAATCAAAATGGCATCTATTTGGGCACGATACAACAAATTGCTGGACACCCAGCCACTTCTGACCAAGTGTCTGACCTCCCTCACCGGGTTCACCGTCGGAGATATCTTGGCGCAGAAATTCATCGAGCCCAGCGACAAACCGTACGACATTATGCGTACCATCCGCCTGGGATCCTTCGGGTTTCTCTTCCACGGAAGCACCGGCCACTACTTTTACGGAATGCTCGACTCGAAGATGCCCGGAACCAAGCCCGTCACCGTTGCTTCGAAGGTTTTGATCGACCAGACCATCTGGAACCCCATTTTTGGATGCTGTTTCTTTGGATTCCTGAACTTTGCCGAGGGCAAGACGTGGGACGACTACACCAAGAAACTCAACTCCGACCTCAAGACCGCCGTCATGGGATCCTGGGCAGTTTGGGTGCCGGCCCACACGATCAACTTTGCCTTTATTCCTCCCTCCCAGCGATTGTTGTACATTAACACTATCCAGATCGGATACAATATCTTCCTTTCCTTCCTTGGAAACAAGAAGGCGGACGAATAAACAATAATTCATAGACGTGTATGTATTATTTTTTTGGAACGGCAGATGCGAGAAATAAGCATGATATGTGCTATTGTCTACCTTTTTTTAGATTGGTTGTGCCCTTGGGGTGGTGTGTTGCGTTCTGCTGCAAGCGTTGCGTGGGGCAGCGCGGAGGCAACCCGCTCAATCCGAACGCGGCACTGCTCTAGTACAATATATGAGAATAATGCTGGTGCCAAGTAATCTCAAGTACGACGATTAGATAATATCAGTAAGGTAGTCTTCGACGAATAGAGTGAAATTTCTGAAAAACCACGTCAAAATGAAGGAGCAATAACTTTGTTACATTGTATGGTTGTGGATGGGTGGAGAATGGAAAAGGTATTCGGTAGCTCGTGGTGTCTCACTCTATCCTAGGAAGCTGGCTGTCGGCATGAAGAATTTAGAACATGGGAAGCACCCAAGGATAATGCCCTCGTTGTTGTAGTGTCGATGAGAGCCCTGCTTACTAGAGTACGAACTGTACTATTATTACCAACTTCTACTACTCTACTATTACCATACCTTTTGTTCATATCGTACATACCGTGGAATCAAAACACCAAAGTCTGTCTGTCAACMGCAGAATACAACACGAACAAAAACATCGAGTACCCGTACCAGTATCTGATTTCACATCACCTTCGGGTTGTCGGGGATCACCCATTCGTTTTGACACCGAATACAAACGGAGACGCAAATACCTCGGAACAAAACCAGAACCGCAAACAAAGGTGCCAACGCAAACGCAGACGCAGACGCAGACACAACCGCGTGGCAAACGCACCGACAAAGGCCATCGAATTCCTGTCATACCGTGCGCATCGGTTTCCGCTTGGCCGCAGAGAAAAAGCCTAGCCTCTCCCGCCGACCACTGGAGCATACCGGACCAGCAAAGCAGGTCAAGCCAGACCGAGACACCGTGCAAGGCCCGATCCCAGCGCAACACCACGACCATGTCCGGACGGGGAAGAGGACGCGGCAGGGGAAGGGCGCCGACGTCCGGCGCCCGCCTGTTGCTGCAGCGATCGGCCAAGGAAGCCGGCCTGGACGAGAGAAACCTCCGGAACCTCCAGGACATTACCAAGCCCCGTCTCTTTCCCGACTACGAGTGGCACTCGAGCGGCAGGAGGGGGCACAACCTGCCCGGGGAGCCGATAGTCCCGCCGTCCGTGTCCTCCGGCGCCGGGGATCCCTCCCGGGAGCCAACGGCCGTGGCCACCCCCCGGCGATCGACGAAAACCATCCACCTCATCAACAAGAGCCGGGAGATCCACGACCGCTTCCAGAATTCCGCCTTTTACGTGCAGCTCACGCAGGAGGCCGACGTGATCCGCCACGGGAAGGAACGCCAGCAGCAGCAGCAGCGGGCGGACCTCCTGGTGCTCAAGCAAATGAGCAAGACGGCGGATCCGCAGTACGTTCCGCCCGAGCTGCTGAGGGACGACGACCTCGACAACGTCTACGGATCGGACGACGACACCTTCCGCAAGCGGTCGCTAGACGACCTCGCAGCGGAGGAGCGGGCCGAACGACGCAGGCGAAGGGAGGACGACGGGGACGACGACGGGCAGTTCAGCGACGCCGGTGCGGATCCGGCGGACGACGAAGACGAGGAGGACGTGGACTATGCGACGAACCATTACGAAAGCGAGAACGAGGAGAGCGCCGGTGGGGGCGGGGACGACGAGGCAATCTTCTAGGCGCTTGCTTCCTTTGCCGGCAACGAAGCATGCGTGCGAGACGAACGCCGGGGCAGTTTCTCGATGCCGACAAACGGAACCGTCCGTCGATTCAGCGAAAATCCAATCGAGAGAACAGCATGAATTCATTTTGTCATCCTGGAGATCGCTATATGGCGGTGTCAAGAGTATCTCATATTCCTATTGCGATTGGCACAGCTACTCTTTTTCATTCGGCCACGTTGCTGTATGGAAGGCGTACACGAATCTAATGATTACTTACGACCCGAGAATATGAACATTGGATCGAACGAATCTACTGCTTCATGTCGGAAAAAGAACGGTGGTCGAATCGTCGAGGTTTCTGCATCCAAGAGTGAATTTTGAGGACCGATCGAAATATTTGACTCACGCGCAACTCGGGAAGTTTGCACCAAAAGTTTGAGATGGCGTATCAACTACGGAGCCTCGTCGAAACGAACACCGGCCGAACAAAATAATCCCTCATCCAAGAATAAAAATAAAAGAAACTACTCGTAAACCCAACGGACCCTTTGTATTCTCAATTTGCACGCACCTCTACTGTAAGAGGCGGCAAACTAATGACAACAAACAACAAAGTAACGATCCATCCGTAACGAAGACCCTCGGGATCGATATTGTAGGATTTTGAAACAAACAAGAATCAATTGCGTCCGGTAGTCACCGCATTGGAAGTGCTTCGTGTGCTGCGATGGCATTAGTAGAAAGTTACGCATGGATCACCATGTACAACATTTGGTTGCAACACTGGTTGCAACATAACCCAAGCAGTCAGTCACCCTTGACAACATCATGGAAAACCCGGCAAGAAAAAGGCATACCAATGGCAGAAACGCCAGATCCCGATCGCCCTTTCGAACACTGAGGGCGTCACCCTGGATAAGAGGCAATGGAATGAGCGGAAAGATGTTGAACGACAACACTCGAGGTCTCGTAGAAGCCGCCAAGTCCAATCCAAAAAAAATGGTGGTGAAACGAAAAGAACCATTGCCGTTTCGAACCCCACATCCCGTGTCCAACGGAAGCGGGGTTTCCCCTTGGAGGCACCACACAAAGGGGACACAGGAGGAACCAAAAACGGAACTGCACGAGTCGGAAATTAGCATCTTCAAACAGCTCTGCCTCGACAAGCACGACGAGAACGCCGCGATCGAGATCTTGCTGGATTCCACCACAGAAAGCAGCATACCAGAACTCTATACGGCGTCGTCCGAAAGCACGGACCATGGTTCTGGCACGCCATCGAGGAAGAAGGCTGGTTCGGTGGACGGGAAGAAAAAGTTTTTGGATCGGTTGTTTTTCAAGTCCTCAAGGAAATCTTCGAGCCAGTCGGATTCTTCTGCGGCTTCCGACTTTGTGGACGCTTCCAAGGAAAACAACCTTTCTTGGAGCCACTCGTCTAACCTAAGCGACGAACAGAGCACTCCCACTCCTCCGTCTTCCATCCCGAGGACCAGAATCAGCGTCGAAACCGTTTCTGCATCGCCGGCGAAAGTCTCTTGGACAGGACCGCCGGTGAGAATACCTAGTGCGAAGGTGAAAGTAGACAAAACAAGATCGATTCTGGATGATACCCGTGAAGTAGGTGATACGGTATCTAACATTAGTAGTCTTAGCGGAACCAGGGCTAGCAGTCTCGTCACCCCCGTGACTCTGGATCGTCATGAATCATTGGGTTTCGAGTCAATCAGGGACATTCGGAAGTGCTTGCTGGAAGTCGAACGCCAGCTTGGAAAGGCTAGCCAGAAGGGTCAGAGGGTGTCTCGGCAGAAGGTGATGCGAGCTCTGTTTACCGTTGCGGATTCTCTCGAGGACGACGAAGAAAAGGATTACTTGCAGAAAGAATTGAACACTGCAATGAAGGTGGAAAGGGATCCAAAAGTTCAACCAGTCGCACCGGTAGACAAGGCTAAGAAAGCTGACAGCAGCGATGACGAAAAGTCGGAACTTACAAGCAGTGATGATGAAGATGAGTTCACCCTTGACAGCAATACATTCGAAGACGGAGACAGAGGTGAAGACGACGACGAACCCGCATTTAATATTGTGTCCTCGGTTGGCAACTTCTTTGGTGTCAGTACCCGTGACCAACAGACTGTTGAAGAGGTCTTGGACGACTTGCTCTGGACCGAATTTGTATCCTCTCGTCAAAAAAACGAAAAAAGTAAGTCGATGAATGGTGGTCACTCGCCACCAATAATGTCAAGAAAAGGCCGTAAGAAAAAATCGAATAAACAAGAGCATGGCACTAGTCAAAACCATGGAAGTCGCAACCAGTCGTGGTGGAGGAACCGCCATTCAGAAGAGGACGACGACTATTCGAGTTCGTCCTCGGAAGTTGAGGTACCATCCTATCTACCCACGAGCATCACTGTAAAACAGCGGTACAAGAAGCCGAAGAGCTTCGAAAGTACTGTTTCCCGATCAACTACTTCAAATCCAAGATACAAAGTGAAACTTGTAGATACTGAGAGTCGCATGGGGTACGAAATGGACAACGCGCCACGAAGATCACCTGTACTATGAGTGCTGGAATTGCTCAGAATTCCGATATTTCCTTTATGCTCCATTATGGTCCCGTGTTATAAGAATGTCCAATAACTATACATAAAAAAGAACTCTTCGAGCTAACGATTAGAGTAAACATTACTGCTTGTGCTTGTACTTATACTCTACAATTACAATCCTTATAATTAGCATAGAGAACTACATGTAACTTTGACGTTGCACAAGAAACAACCTTGAAATACCCCGATACAAAGTTCGAATGCAACAAATTCCCACCATTGATATGCAATCAATTTACTTTAACCCCGTCCCCGTACTTTTATCCTACTTGCCGCATTACGTGACC
Source organism: Pseudo-nitzschia multistriata (assembly GCA_900660405.1). Classification (NCBI taxonomy): domain Eukaryota; phylum Bacillariophyta; class Bacillariophyceae; order Bacillariales; family Bacillariaceae; genus Pseudo-nitzschia; species Pseudo-nitzschia multistriata. The sequence continues at coordinate 163,192 of CAACVS010000015.1, read as the reverse complement.
CTAGTCGCCTCCGTTTTGGCGCATCCCCCCTCTGTTCTCCTTCTTTGTCTGAAACGAAGAAATTCATTGTGACGTTAGATTTTGACCCACTGAGAATAAATCCACTCATGAAACTGCAGAATCGAATGTCACTTACCATTACTCTTGTCATTATCTTTGTCATTTCCATTATCCTTGTTATTATCCTTGTCATTGCCGTTATCCCCATTGTTATTCTTGTCATTGCCGTTGTCCTTGCCATTGTCCTTGTCGTTATCTTTGTTATTGTCACTGTCCTTGTCATCATCCTTGTCATTCCCATTATCCTTGTCGTTATCCTTATCGTTATCCTTGTTATCGTTCTTATCATTGTCCTTGTCATTGTTCTTGTCATTGTCCTTGTCGTCATCCTTATCGTTATCCTTGTCATCGTTCTTATCATTGTCCTTGTCATTGTTCTTGTCATTGTTCTTGTCATTGTTCTTATCATCGTTCTTGTCTATAGAAAATAAAACTATGGTATTAGATATCACGTATAGTGAAACGGCGCCAAAATGAAATATGAAGGTGAAGCATTACTTACCATCTTTGTCGTCCTTGTCATTGTTCTTGTCGTTGTTCTTGTCATCCTTGTCCATGCCACGGTCATTGTCTGCGACGAAACAAAATAAGCCAATGTTTAGATCCTCATTGAAATTTGTAATAAGAGTTGTGATTCTATCGGAAAACGAAAAAGGAAAAGACTTACTTATTTTTGGAGGCTTGTTGCCGCCTGGCCGGTTGCCTTGAGGCTGCCGGTTGCCTTGAGGCTTAGTTAGTTTGTGTGAACCGTGCTTACTTTTGCTGTACTTGCGTTTTTTCTTCTCGCTTTTGTGTTTTTTGTCACTCTTGCTTTTCTTTTTTTTAGAGGATTTCGACGACTTCTTGTCTTTCTTGCTGTGTTTCTTAAGGCTCTTCTGTCCACTTTTGTGCGACTTGTCATGCTTATCGTGAGGCTTGCCATCTTTGTGAGAACCCTTATGATACTTTTCGCTATGTTTCAACGATTTGGAATGATGAGGCTTGCCATCTTTGTAAGACTTGTCTCCTTTATGATATTTATCGCTGTGTTTCAACGATTTAGAATGATGAGGCTTGCCATCTTTGTAAGACTTGTCTCCTTTATGATAYTTATCGCTGTGYTTYWRSGATTTAGAATGATGAGGCTTGCCATCTTTGTACGACTTGTTGTGCTTGTGGGAATACCGCTTAGCTGATTTTCCGTGAGGCTTGCCGTCCTTGTAGCTCTTGTCGCCCTTTGAATAATAATTGGGTTTGTTGCCTCGGGAATCGTGGTAAGTTTTCGGGCTTTTGTGTGAATACCCTCCCCCATGATCATTGTCATTAGGCCTGTGCCCAACTCCTCGAAATTTGATTCCGCCATTCAGTTCCCGAGATAAATCTTGTTGAATATCACCAACTTCGTTTGATGGAATTTCACTAAGCGTGCGTCTCCGCAACGAAAAATCAGAAGCGCACGTCGCTACTGCAAATAAAATGATAATCCCTGTCGATACAAACTTCATCTCTGCCTACTAGATTATATGGTTGTCGACCAATTTGTTAAATCCTGGGAATGAGTGCTTATGCAGCTTGAAATTGTTGCCAAACGGGTGTCTTCGATAGGAATCTATCTCAGATTTTTCTCCAAGTAACAGTATTATACTTCGGTTGGAGTTCGTTACTAGACTCTAAAAAAAATACCGGTACAAATAGAATCTGTACGTACTTTCCCAGTACTCTTAACGTAGTACCGATAGAGAGAGAAATTTTGTGAAACCCCAACTGCTTGGATTGAAGAGTAGCCATCAAAGGCTGGCTCGCCTGGAGTGGAAGGATAACCCCAACGGGATCCAGGGGTTATGGCCTCTAAACGGCAAGAGCAAACTTTTGAAAAAAAGTAACGGCACGTTAATTTTTTTTGAAATTTTATGTAGAATATCTTGGTCGCATTTTTGCCGTTACGATAACGTTTATAAGTCAGCGCCCTTTTCCTCAGGCACATTTTCACTATCTTATCAAGAAGTGTCGAAAAGGAAAAATGAAATCGAAAAAATGTACTCGTACTTGGACGTACGATACTCGTACGGTAGGGAGTTCTTCGTGGAACGTTTCTAATGGTATTATTGAGTGATTCCAATTCCTGTAATCATAAAAACATGGTATCAATGGGTTATTCCTCGTCAAAACACTGAAATATGTATGTCTCCACACACAGATTCTCATTACCCTGGGCCCACAACAACCAGGATCTACTATGTACTATGACGAGGATGGAGACATATTGTTTTAGTAGTAGTAGTGGTAATTGGAATCCTTGTTGTTGACTGAAAATTTTCAGTGTCAGTGGGCAAATGCACACTAAATGATATATGTACTAAATAAAATGGGATTCCAAATTCCAAAAATGGGGGGAAATATGCACCACTGAAGATGATTCCCAATTACATACCTGGTAATACCATGTTTTTCTGAAGAAATATAAAGTTATGGAAATGAGATGCTGCTGCTGGTGGCATATGATGGTGAGTTTGCTGATGCATACTACGCTGTAAGAAATTCAAAGTTTAACTTCCAGTACCACTAAAGACTAATCTAGACAATCTAATTTTGACAGACAAGAAGACCAAAAACTAGATTATCTAGACCAAATATTTTTTATGGAATTTTAGCATGTATCAATTTACCACTCATGGACAATCTCTTGCCGTTTAGAGGCCATAACCCCTAAATCCCGTTGGGGTTATCCTTCCACTCCAGGCAAGCAAGCCCTTGATGGCTTTTCTTCAATCCAAATAGTTGGGGTTTCCCAAAATTTCTCTCACTATTGGTACTATGTTAAGAGTACTGGGAAAGTACGTACAGATTCTAGTATTTGTACCAGCGTTTTTTGTGGAGTCTAGTAGTAAGGAACCCCAACCCCAAATTCACAATAGAAAAATTAAATAAATTAAAAGACTCAACAGAAAGTTCTACCAAAAATTAAGACTAAAAATTTATTAGAATAAGAATGGTCCTTGGCCTCTCCTCTATCACCAGCACAGCGTGGTGGGGGCACCATAAGAACAAGAAGAAAGACCACCACCATTCCCAGTACCCACAACCCTCATAGGAGTGGTCACTACTAGTACTACTACTTTCTATCTCCAGTCCTAGTAGTTCTTGAAAAAAAGAGTTGAGGTCAGACTGGAGTTGGAGCAGACATGCCAGTGCCCCCTTCATCAACATTCATTCTTCCCAGAAGGATGGCAGTAGACAAGAACATCATGAAGGAGACTTTTAGTACAGAAGGACACCAAGCAAAAGTAGATGCTGGGCCAGCAGGAGGTACTGCAAACTAGTAATCCTAGAAAGAACTTGTGTGGTTGATGACCCTCATCAAGGAGATTCTATTTCTTGTTGGTCCAGATGACTGAAATTTGGAGCCAGCAGTCCTCAGAGGATTGGATTTCAACTTTCAGTCTATTTGCAGGTACCCAAACTCATTGTTCTTCCAGCCTGTGATATTTTGTTCCAATTTCTCTAACATACTACAGTAATTGATTTCTTCCTCAATTGGTAGACTGACCATGGCAAGTGGGTGATTATGAAATACTGATAGGAGGATCCTCCTCATGGGAACCTTGAGTCATTTGTATGTCCTTGACTCACTATGGTCGACATGAGACCAAATACATATCCTCTGGTGTTTTTGTACCAAAAGACCACCAATTCACAATAACAAGTTGCATCTGCTGCCTCTGTAGACTTTTCCTTCCTTTTCCATCACTACTAGATAGTAGTGGTGGTGGAGGGATGGAACAATCCCATTGTTGTTGTTGACTGTGGATCTGTTAATAGTTGGACCAAACAGCTCAAGTAGCTATCTGAAGACTTTGCAAACTATGCCACAACAGTTGAGAAGTGTTTGGTCATCACCTGACTCAAAGAGGAATACGAATGACAACAAGTTTGCCTGCCTGTGGATTGCAATCCTGTGTGTCTTTCTGTGCCTTCTGTGCCTTTCCTCTATTTTCCAGGCATGTACCAGGTGGTTTCTTTCTTTGTCATTCAGTATACAGTCACTGTTTGCTTTATTTTTGCAAGAGGAAGAGTATGGTCTAAAGTTGAGAATGGTGGTGCAAGAAGGAATACACTCCAAATCTTTGATACTAGTATGTGAGTATTTAAGATTTGCATGTTTCTTATGCTATTGGTAGTAGTGATATTAGAATCCAAAAGTTCATTTTTTCTTTCTACCAAAGAGACAGGTGGCCATCTTTGTAGTCATTGGGGTATGGTTTTCTTCAGATTGCAGCCATTGTCATTGCCATAACAGCAGCAGTGGCAAATCCTGCTATGAAGTCAAAAATTGTCAACACCTGTGGGTTTGCTCTAGGAGCAGCAAGATCCTTCAAAAGATTGAGATCTTCTACCTTGTTCTAGATTCTAATGGTGGTCAAAAACCCAAGTTCTTCTGACTTTGCTTTGCTCTCTTGAAGAACACGAAAGGCTTTGATAATAGCATCCAGGTTGGGCATCTTGTAGAGGGATGGATGATAAATCCCTCCCATGATATAACCGTCAATGAATGCTGGTCCATCCACACCTGCTTGTTCCTCACAGCAGTAATACTTACATTGAGCCTTGTCCTCCTCTAGCCTTTGTCTCGTGTACATTATAGCTGGACAAAATTATGGGCTAGCTTGTTGACCTTTAGCATGATGGAATTGAATTTTTGCTCCACTACTACTAATGCTGGTCAGATATGGGAAACCAAATCACTTCTACCCATCAAGAGCAGAACACTAGTGCTCAGAAATGTAGCTAGGTTGGGACCATACTAGCCTCAAAACTAATTTCTTGATATTGTGACTCAGCAAATTTGTCTGAATCTTCACGTTCATAGTGCTCTGAAAGGGAGGGAGTAGCAAATTCTGAATATTCTTTGCCTTTGCATATGAGAAAACCTCCAGGACCTCTATACTAGAGTGAAGTGATATAATATCCTGATGTTACAGGACAAATAATTTCCTGCAAAATCATGACTATCCTCCTCTGCAAATGGAATTTGGATATTTGTATCATTGTACACTATGGTGAATTTTAGTCAAGGCATCACTTTTTTCTACCAATTTGTTAAAGAGCTCTCTTTTGGTGATGCCCCCTGCCTTGCAAGTGGCAGGTCTGAAACTCTTGACTTAAAATTTTCCAGCATCTTTGCAGATGGGCTGGTCTCCAGAATAAATGCACTAGGACAACCACTCTTCTTAGTGACTGTTTCTACTACCAGCAGTAAGTAGCATCAAATTCAACCTTGCAGGAGCAGGAATGCTTCAGTGACTACCTGCACCAGAATTCCATTTCCTTCAGCAATCCCTCCTCACCTGCAGCATCTTGAGTGATCATCTGCAAAAGAACCCTTTTGTTGCATAAACCTGCAGTCACTTTATTCCAACAAGGCACTGGTGTATTTCTTGAAGGGTTGTTTGTTATTCCACTCCCATTACTATTAGTACTACTACTAGTATTGCTAGCACTACTGGCACTAGTAGCACTACTAGTAGCACTACTTGCATTACTTGCATTACTTGCACTACTAGCACTACTCAAGGATCTGGTTTGTATGATGCAAAAAGAACCATTGAAATTGCCAGTACCAAAATATTGGTCATCTTCTTTCATTTGTAAAGACACAAGAGTCTGGACACATTTTGGACCTTGGAAAGCATTGCTATGCTGATGATTTTTCTTCAGGATCTTATAATTTATCATCATACTGCCCCTTGGAGCAAATACTACTACTAGTAGTAGTAGGATAGTCCTTCTCTTTGGAAGTGATGATTCTTGCCTTCCTAGCTCCCTGTTGACTGCCAGTAGTTTGTGAGATTAGAAATAACATTAAAGTTTTTGGTTTAATTAATTGTTGCTTATATTGGTGCCGGAGAGGAAGGAAGCAAGAAATATGTGGTAGTGTTTGTGTTCTTGGTGATTGATGCTGATATTCTCTTTTTTGTTTTGAACAAACAAATATATTTGATTGCTAGTAAAGAACAAACACTGTAGGTGTGTTATCAAAGGATATACAAAGTACTATAACAATCATTTGCAGAACTTTTGAAAATAAGTCCCAGTATCACTGTATCAACCAGTCAACTGCCAAAGATAATCAGCATCATATTATGCATCTCAATATGCTGTTATATGGCTGGTGGTGATGGGAGATAATGAGATATCATAGGAAGAATATGATCACATTGAAATTGTAAACAATCAGCCAGGATTGGTGGTATGGATAGTAGGGATTAGTGAGGGGAAAGAGTAAAGATAAACTAGTACAGATATATGCAGTACTACTGGATTCATATAGTTTTTTACCTATGTTTTGCTTACCAGCACCACTGTCAATTTGCCATTAGGAGCCAAATTAAAGTTTGAAATGCCAGATGGATCTCAAATTACCTATCATTTGGCAGAAATTGACTCATTGGATTTCAAGATACTACTATGCCAAGTTGGCCTTTGAGCACTTATTTCTTGTAGTATACTATGGGCCTAGTGCAACATCATATAACAAAATGAATTTGTGGACACAAGGAATAAAAACTAGTACTACTAGTAGAACCAGTAAGGGAGGAAATATGGTATCCAAAGTAATGTTTGGTGAACATTGTATGTGCTGACCAACAACTCCTGATTATACTGTATAAAAATAGTAGTATGCAGAACATAAAATTAATTATACAACACAGGTTGGTTCATGGTAAGATACCCACACATCTTTGCACATTCTTCATCTATTGTAACACTCTAACTGGACACCACTACTATATTTTCTCATTATTTCATGTATTGAAGCAAGGTTACTACTAGTATTCTCCTCAATTTGGAGACCAAAGAAAGTCTTCTTTTTCAAGTAAGATTGAGAAGGAAACTTCTGCTTGAAACTTCACGCTGTTGTCTCAACAGTATCTTCCTCTCTTCTTCCTTCCTTGTTTTGGATATTCTCATCATTACAAAAGTATGCTGAGCTAATGTGTAGGCAAATGATAGTTCATGATTTTGTGTACTCCATCAAACGGTTTAGCACAGAAAATAAAAAGAAAAATATTTCTAGCATGTGTTCATAAGAGCTGAGCATGTGCAGAAAACACAAGGCATTGTAGCGATTTTTGAAAATAGAAAGTATGCTGGAAGCAGTACCAATCCTAAATTGCAGCGGTAGAACTCAATTAGGAAGACTTCTATGCTCCTTTATTGTGACTGTAAGAAGCCAGAAAATAAATTGGTAAACGAATTGAACGGCATAACATCTACCGGTGATTCTTGCAGTAGGAAGAAGGATTACTCTCCGCTAGAGCTAGCAAAGTTTCCCAAGATTGAAGCACTTCAGGAACATAATGAGAGGTTAAGAGTATATTTGATCATTTCCGAAACAAACGCTCCATTATCGAAATCAACCTGAACGTCTACATCTTCGTAACCAAAACAAGAAAGTGCATCGTTTTCAATCAGAAAAAATATCTGCCTTCTTTTGAGAGAACACGATTGGAACCACCAGGTATTGTAATCTCATGTTTTGGATCGCCGTAGTCTTTCACGATATGAAGATGGCGGAGTCGTTACCAATGAATCTATTTCTAGACTGTCTCACACATGTTGTCGAGGCAATCGAAATTCTTGATTAATCCACCACCGATTCGTGGTTTTTAAAATTAATGCAGTGCTTCACTTCCTCTTTGTTGCGGCTGCTTCCTGCATCCACACCGTTTTCAGCATTGCGTGGAACGCCACTTGCTCCAAATCTTTTTCGTCGTAGGTGCAAGAATCGCTGCTGTTATTTCGTTCCGCTCTTTCAAAGATGCCCCCGCAAACCTCGAGGCCCTCTGCGCGTGCCTTTCGCACCTCCGGTGAGACACTAAGATCGTTCAATACCATCTGGGCGGCTTCCTTAACTGTGCTCGTAATATCCACAACCGTTTGCTGCCAAAGGAGCTCCATGGCTGTTTGTTGGAGATGCGATCGTTTAAGTGCATCCATTGCCAGATCTTCGAGCTCTTCGTCGCCGGCACTTTTTTCAATAGCAGTACTGACTTGCATGTGCAGCTCCCTGTTCTCCGTTTTCCCTCCAATTTGGCAGGTTTTCTTTATTACTTCCATGGTGCCCAATTTCATCATCTCGTTCTGTTTCTTAGCCCATCTGCTCACAGAGGGCATGCCTATTCCAGATTTCATTGAGCCAAGGAAGTGGATTGCAGTGAAGGTATAAACCTGTTCTCATTCGAATTCGTACATGTTAGAGAGGGAATGAACCATTGGTTAGCCCGAAGAACCAAACTCGTCTACGTGACTTTACAGTCCCCCTGAGATGCAACGCAATGGAAAACGAACGGAATGGACAAATGTCTTACCTTTCCAATGACGTGTACCAACTTTGGTCCGTAACTCGCATCGCACAAAAACGTTGCTTCTTCTTCCCAGTTTTTTATGGCGGTATCGTGCTCGTTGTCTTCTGCCCAGATCGAAAGTCGTTCGGCAAGCTTAAGTGCCAGTCGAGTCACCCTTCGCTTTTGCAAAAGCCTCGACTGGGCCAGGGAAAGCTTGGATTCTACCTCGCAACCAACACGCGTCGATGTCACCGCCGCTAGCCTGCCAATGTGGTCGTTAAATTTTTCGGAGCCAAACAATACGCTGTAAAGCACCATAGGATCGACCGGTTCTTCGTTTTCGTCGTCGCTGTCTTCGTCMCACAATAATTCTCTCCCTACCCTGTCGTATTTTGCTCGCAAGGCAGCATTCATCAGAACAGCGTAGGCGCGGCCAATCTCATCGAATTCTCCCTGTGCTTCGGCAGTGTTTGCCCCGCATCGATCCGGAGCGTACTTGCGTGCCACAATGAAATACCGTCGCTTGATGGTATCCTGATCCACGTCGCAATCCAGCCCAAGTTTGTCGTAATAATACATATCCTTCACAACCTTGCGTTGGTTCTCGTCCCCATTGATGTTTCTGTTGCTTGAGGGTCTTACGTCCTCGGGAAGCGCCATTTCTCCCAATATGTCCTCGTCGTACGCTGGTTCCCCCTTGATCCACCGTTCTTCCTCCAGAAGATAAGTCTGCACCCATTTCCCCAATGCACCATTCCACCAAAATCTCCGGGATGGTGCAATAACAGCGCTCGGCGTTGCTGCCACACCCATCGCAATTTGTGAAACACCTGTGACGAGGCCTCCCCCCAAAACATTCACGCTCTGGACTACGCCGGACACGATGCCTCCAGAGGCACCGGCTATTCCGCCGATGATCCCAGCTTCCTTCTTCCCTTCTTGTCCCGCCACCGCTGGCACGAGCTATTACGTTTCCCCCCCGATTTTCCCAATTCGGACAAAAAGTGAACCAAATCCAAACGCCCGCACGAAAATGAGTCGGGCAAGTTCGAATATCAAGAGCAGAAAAAAGTATTCAAATACACGCGTGCCAGATGTAAATGAAATGTAGCATGAGCAATTGAACATTTAGGGATAAGCATGGCTCAAGAAATGTGCCTTGATTCACATCGTGTCGTGATGTATCGATAACAATATCTGTGCACAAAGGCAAGGCAAGCCAACGACCCAAAACCACAAGCCAACTCTCCACTCAAACCCAACGCATTGCATTCACTTAACATACCACTAGCGCTCCACATGCACCGACCGCGCCGCGGAGAACGTATCCAATGCCGCTCGACAACCCCTCGCCGATGTGTTTCGGTTTTGTGGTGCCGAGGATGTGCTCCACCTCCGCGTTCGCAACATCGTAGTCGTTGTCTTGTTGATGCTCCTCTGCTTCGCTTTTCAGACCCTCGCCTCTGCTTTTTTGGTGTTGGATGGTTCCTGTCCCGTTTTGTTCCCCGGCTTGATTATTCGCCATCCTTTGTTGGCTGTTGAGTATTGGTTGACTCTAGTACTTTTACCAGGGTTGATATTGAAGTCGAAACAAGACCCTGGTCCTCTTTTTGATCTGCTACTTATGACATAAATTGATTTACGAGTGATCGTACCGAGTGATCGTACCAATACCGTACCGTAGGTCGTGTCGTACTGAGTGAAGCATGAGGAAGTGCGATTGCGAGTTGCGAACCTCAGTGAAAACAGACACCATCTCAGTTTTAATGGACTTAACCTTCTTCGCCAGAATAAGAATTTTACCATGCACGAATGACAATCCATTGATCGTCAATCACCAAAAAATTGGCTGATCTATTGGTTCTTTTCATACGGACTGGTGGTGCCGTGGCCTAATCTACAACTGTCAGCAACTGCAGGTGAAGCACAAGAAGTATCCCTTGATGTCACCCTATAGGTACTTAATTCTATTCAACAAGTCATTTCTTTTTTTATGTTATTGTACAATATTTCTTGTACGTACGTTGTTGCTTTATATCACTAGCGATTTCGGCTGAATTGTTCTCTATTCGTGTGGTGCTTTTGGAAGTACTGTACAGGTCTTACAAGAAGAATATTAGAAGAAGGAATGAAACTACGCTCGTTACGACTAACTACTTGCAAAAGACCAATTTCTTTCTGGCGCCGGTCTGCTCCCCATAATACCCCCGCTTGTGCGTGTCAAAGACCTTTTCGAAGCCCTTCAGAAGCCTGGCGTGGTGCTCGTCGATGTCTTCCTGTGTAATGGTATTACTGGGGCTGTCCGGAGTCGTCTCGTCGCCGCTGCTGCTACTGCTCTCGGGGGGATAAATGGGATCGCCCAGGCACACCGTAATGGGAACGTTTCGCTTCGGTGGGCCCAAAAACCATTTGTAGCGGCCAAAAAAGGGTGTCAGACTTACCCCAAAGGTAATCGAGAGATACTTCATGATTCCAAAGGGATCTACCAAAATGTCGTAGACCTCGGCGTGTCCAAACCCGTAAACAGGAACGAGGGCCGCGTTGGCCTTCAGTGCAATCTTCACGATCCCCTTGCGTTTCAGAATGGCACCGACCTCCGTGTCGGTGTTTGTAGCGTTGGCATTGTGAAACATGCCCTCAATTCCGTCCAGGATTACGCCAACGTTGCGATCCTTCTTGGTCAGCGCCTCTAGAATGTTCTTGGACTTGGCGGGTATGTATCCAATCGCTTTAAGAAAGTAGCCAACAAAGGGGAGGCTCAGAAGCACCGGCGCACAGGTCCACGAGCAGAGTTTCGAGTTCCAGACCTTGGAAAAGTAGGGGTAGCCAACGATCCCATACGGAGCCAATCCGTGGGGGATGATGCAGTAGATCACGGGTCGATCGTTGTTCGGGCCTTTCTCCAGAGCAGGCCGATGCAGACTGGCAGGCCAAACATAGCTCGTGCTGCAATACTTGGTCGTGTTTCGTTCCGTGTATAAGTACTGGGAATATCCGGGATCCACCGGGTTAAGGTCGTCCTTGAGTCTGGAACCGCGGTTGTATCGTCTCAAAAAGATTGGAACCATCCAGAGCCTCCAGAGGGCGTACAATCCACCGTGGTACACCACTACGAACCAAAACAGGTACTTAGCGGCCTCCATCCCTAGCGCCAGCCAGGCAAAGGCCAGAGACGGAAGGGCAAATGGGGTTACGTTGCCCACCATGTAGAGAGATATTCCGATGCATCGTTCTATGTCGACCATTCGATCGATGGGATGGACTTTCTTGAGATCACCGGGGGGAAATCCGCTGGGACTGGAGCTGGTGGCTATCCAGGGCCTGGCATCATCGGCGTTCTTGTTGTCTTCTTCCTTTCCGCCGATCCACTCGGTCACTGGCACGTCCTTCCGAAACAGGTCGTCCGGGAGTTCAGCCGCACTCAGCTTGTAGTAACATGGCGAAGAATGCTCGTTTTGGTTCTTTTCTTTCGTGGTTGCTCTCGTTGTCGCCATGGTTCTTGCGTGTTGGCGTTAGCGTTGGAGCTTGTGCTATTGCGGTTTGTTTTGTGCTCAAGCAGTATAATGATTTGCTTTGTTTACAATGCCTCCTGCTGGCCCGATCACCGCCCTTCTAGTACTTGTTCGTATTGTTTAGGGAGAAGGTTTTGCTTTCGTCGTGAACGTCGGCGATGTAATGGTAATATTATGATAAATCCATACACTATCGCAGTCGTTTTCAATACGGGACGGGAATGCCTGCGAGACAAAAAGCACTCAAGGATATTTGTTCACGCGCTTTGAGGAATGATGCACAGTTTTACTGCGTGAATCTTGCTGATGACGATGTCGTGTCCGGGATTCATTCATTCACTCTGAAAAGGACGGGTACAGTATGATTCTTACGGTAACAACAACGCTTCACTCTTTTTTAGCAGTTACTGTACTGTATTTATCTTTTGACTTCGTACTACTGTACCGTACAGTACATTTTTTCGTACAGAGGAGGATGGAACTCTTCTATGTACTCGTATGTATCATACTTTTATACTGTATTCATAATAGATATGAATGGAATCAAAAGAGTACAGTTAAACATCGCAACAATTTTTTGAATGGAAAGTACGAGTACGAGTAATAGGAACACGGTAAGTAGAATACAGTTCGTACCATTACGTTACGGTATGTCATTGGCGCGCCAAAGCTTCGCGCCTAATTTTCTTCCTGCTTCACTTCCTAGTGAGAGCGAGATCCTTCCAAGAGCTGAGGGAGAAACGTACACAAAGCTCTCCTTTATCGCGTTAGAACTAGGGTACGAGAACTGTACTTATCATACCACACCGTACGTACGGTTCACCGCAAGGCACCGAAACCCTCTCTCTGCCAAAAGAGTTCTCTCAAGGTTCGACGGCTAGAACTATTGTTGCACCACCCGCAGCCTTGACCCACCAAGAAGGAACGGGACAGACCATCCGCTCTCCCACCGACATACGGTACGATACGATACCCGTGTTCCAAGCAGTCAGCACTCTCATTTGACACGAAACTAGGAAGAAAGCAACAAATTATTTTGCCATGGGAATCAAAGGTCTCGCCAAACTGCTTTCCGACGAAGCACCCGACGTGAGTGAAAGGAAAAGAAAAGAACGAACACGAGACGGTTGTGTTGATGTTCAGCGGTGCAACCCATTCCATGTGGCACGTGTGCTGGATGGATTGTTTCCAGAATTGCCACCGGTATCGTTTTCTGTTGTCACCGGTAGGATTTCGTTCCATCGATTCGTGCTCTTTCGTAGTCTCGTCTCATGTCTTCTCAACCCGTCTCGCCCCGCCAACTATGACGAACGAACTGTGCTTGCAACCAACAGTGCATTCGAGAGGTCGAATTCAAATCTCTCCACGGACGAAAGATCGCCATCGATGCCTCCATGGCCATATACCAGTTTCTGATCGCCGTCCGGAGCGGTGGGCCAAACCAGCAGGCAATGATGCTTACCAACGCGGACGGAGAGACCACGAGTCATATCCAGGGAATGTTCAACCGAACTATCCGCTTCTTGAACGAGGGCCTGAAGCCCGTCTTTGTCTTTGACGGAAAGGTACGCAGCATGTATCTTGTATTTTGTTGTCCCTTTCTCTTTTTGTGTCTTCAATGTGTATTCGATGCGGCAAGGCGTTGTATCTAACCCGACGTACGCACAACAAATTCAATCCACACATCGTCGGTGATTCCACAAACCACTTCTACTGACAACAAAAAAACAACGCGATCTACTCCGCAGGCCCCCAACATGAAATCAGGGGAACTGGAAAAACGCAGGGAAAAACGGCGCAAGGCCGAGGAGGAGCTCAAGAAAGCCAAGGAAGAGGAAAACACGGACGAAATCGACAAGCACTCGAAGAGGCTAGCGAGGGCCGGACGAAAGGAAAACGAAGACTGCAAGCGACTGCTGCGGCTCATGGGGGTTCCCGTGATACTGGCGCCTATGGAGGCGGAGGCCGAGGCCGCGGCCCTCTGCAAGGCCGGCAAGGTCTGGGCGACCGGGACGGAGGACATGGACGCCCTGACGTTTGCGACCCCCATTCTGATTCGAAAACTAACCTTTGCGAATCAGTCCTCCAAGGGGGCCCAAATACAGAGCATGAACTACAAAAAGGCGATCGAGGGACTCGGGTTGACCCACGATCAGTTTGTCGATTTGTGCATCCTTTTGGGATGCGATTACTGCGACAACATCAAAGGAATTGGGCCAAAGACCGCGTGAGTGAGAAAACCATACTCAGTGCCGATGTTCGTCTGTTTTGCTCACCAAGGCTTCCAGGCCGGAATTCTCGAACAAGGAATCCGTTTTGCTCACCGTTGCTTCTTGTTTTGCTCGTTGTCTGTTCTGTCGCAACAAATGATCACCGCAGCCTCAAGCTCATTCGCGAGCACGGCAGCATCGAAAAAATACTGCCGGTGGTGAAGGATGTTCCGAAATACACGGTCCCCGCGAACTGGATCCCCGACGAGAAGGACAAGGACGAAACCACGGACGAGGAGGCAGAAGCAGCGAAAGAGGCAACCACCCCGGCCTACGTGCTTGCCCGGGACCTCTTCCACAACCACGAGGTCGACACGGACGTCGAGCTCAAGTGGAAGGAGCCACAGGCGGAGGAGCTCACCAAATTCCTGGTCGACGAAGCGGGCTTCAACCCCGAGCGGGTGAAGCTCCAGATCGAGAAGCTCAAAAAGGCGCACGCGGCCAACCGCAAGCCCCAGGCCAGGATGGACTCCTTTTTCAAGGTCGTTTCGAACCCGGCGGCCGACGCCAAGCGCAAGAAACGACTGGAGAACGAGCGGGCCAAGAAGAAGCAAAAGGCGGCCGAGGATCGCAAGAAAAAGGGCAAGAGCAAGAGATAAACAGGCAACAGCATCAACAAGTCAACAGTTCGAAAGCATGTATGCACTACCATAAGCGCATGAGGCATTGTTGTATCAAACATATCTGATTCGTTGGGAACGAACAATGAAAAGCATAGAAAATAATAAAAACCAAATACTGTACATCGCAATGTTAGAAAAAACTATCTACAGTGTGTTTACTTTGACCGAAAACACAAAAGATTTTGTGGATTGCACTCGTTCTATTAATTTACTCTACAGTGTTACGAGCCGATGCCACAAACTACAAGGTTCGGACCCCCACCTACTTTGCATTTCCCCCTTCGACGGCCGAATCCTGTTCGGTCGTCGGAAGCAGGGGTGGACGAAATGCCAAGCAGACATTGTTGGCGTCCACCCCAAAGGGGCAATCGCAGGAAAACCGAGCGAAGGATCCCAGAAAGGTCTTGTGTCCCTCGTGGCATCTTAGCTTGCACTCTACGCAGAATCCACGATCGAGTGCCGGGATCATGTTGCAATCCAAGCAGTGGTACATTTGCGCCAGTGGGACACTCCCCGAGAGCCGCTGGGATCGGCTTCGAGCGATGCAGCAATGCTTCAAGGTCCCTGTCTTTTGGCATCCCTCTGTCAACTCGGAGTGGTGGTGAAAGACTCTCTGGTTGACAAATTTCAAAGAGCGGGTTACTCCAGGGTCGTTGCGCAACCACAAGGAAAGTGGTATAGACCTCGGCGCGATGTCCTTTGCATTCACTTCTACCAAGCATGGCAACCTTCGTATGGTCTTGTGAACCGCAAAGGGTTCCACCTTGCTGCATTGCTGGATGTCAAGGATGATCAAGGACGTCAGTTCCGCCACGGCTTCGATCGCTCTGTTTGTCAATCTCGGGAGACTCGCTACCCGCAGGATTTTCAACGAAGGCCGCAGCGTTCTGCTCCGTTTGGATGCCGGCGGAGCCTCTTCTTTCCCTCCCTTACAGCCGCCAATTCTTTCTCCCCTGCGCAGGTTGTGGCACAAGGCGATGATGCCGTCGTCGCCGATTCCAAAACACGCCGAGACATCAACCTCCCCCAGCACGCGGCAGTACTTGGCCAGCGATTGCAGGGCCTGGTTCCCTATCGTGCCTGCACGCATCTGGAAACAGGTCAGCGTTTCCCCGCAATTGACGGCCAGTGCCTGGATTTCCCAGTCCGAGACTCCTTCGCACCCCGCAAGGTGCACTTCTCTCAGGCACCTTCCCAGTGAAAAGGTGGCAACCGTGCCGCGAAAAATACCCGAATGTGGGCTGCCGGCACCGTTCAACACCAGGTGCCGTATTTTGAGACGAAAGCTAGGCTCGTTTTTCCAAATGTAAACATCGGGCTGAAAGTCTAGAACATGTCGATTCCCATGTAGCATTTCGTTTGCGTTGATCCCTTCGTTGTTGAGTGCGCGGAGGTTGTCCTGAACCCTTTGGACCCTCCCTTGCACGGCATGCATGTATTCTAAACTCCTATTCAGATACGTGTTCATGGTTCCGAACACATCGTGGGAAACAAGCCTTAAAGGCTTTGTTCCCGTCAGGTTCAATGATTCGATGCCGTCGGGCAGTAAATCCAAAAAGTAGTCCTCGGACTCCGGCGACTCCTTGTCGTGGATATGGACCAAGCTCTGTAGATCCAGGTGTTTGAGTGAGGTCAATACCCTCAGGAGTGCAAACACGTCCGGTGTTCCGATTCGTTGCGAGCAGGATCCCAGGGACAGAGAGAGGAGTCCTGGGTGGCGGCGCCCGATGCAAGCCAGAATCTCGGGGCCAACGCAGCGGCACCCGTTCAGGTGTAGATGCCGTAGCGTGGTGGGGCAGTTGTTCAGGTAGTCCAGCAGCACCCCGTGATCCAAACGTGCACAGTTCGTGAGATCGAAGGACACCAGCGATGCCTTCGATAGCCCCGCAAACCAGGAGGCACCCGTGATTCCCCTGAGATTGGATATTTCTAGGTGCTTCAATCGATTGCGTGGGCATCGGCCGAAGAGCGATTGCAGCAAGACCTGCACCGCGAGCTGCTGTCCCTGGTTTCCGACCAAGCTGTTGGGGTACTTCCTCAGCAGAGAACTCAGGGAGAGCGAATCCGCGGAGCACAGATGGAACCGCAGCGGCGTCACAAAGACGGATTCGGAGGCCCGAAGAAGCGAGATGTAGTCCGAGGCGTCGCAATACGCGAGTATCACGGCGATGAGGTTGTCCGGTATCGGCAGGTGCTTGCGCCTGCGCCTGCGCTTTCGATCGCGTCCGAGCCGCCCGGTGTCACGCCCATCTGCTGGCAAACTCGTTTGGCCCGTGGTGCGAGAGGCCATATCTTCGGTGTCTTTGTGTCTTTCAATGTCGAGCCCGGGTGTGCATAGTGCGTTTGCTGCTAAAAATCGATGGCATCCATTCTGTCAGACCCAGATGCCTTCTACCGGTAGAGTCTTTTAGGGTTGATTGCCGATCACCAAGTTGTCAACAAGACAAATACCAAAAACAGGAGATCGATATTGTACATACATACTGTACTGTACTCTAGCCTGCTGTATTGTGCCTACGTGCTCGTACGACAGGTGTTCAGTTCAGAAGACTACCTACGGTAATACCTTAGAGCGCGTAGGCAGAAACGAAAGTGTCACTAAATAAAAGTGGACGACTCGTACCGTATCGTATTGTCGTATTGTACGGTTCGTACCCGTACGTATCGTTTGAATTTTCAATTTTCGCCACAAAATTCAAAATCGCAAGATTTGATTCGAGACAATCGGTTCCCGTTTCAATCGAGTCGTGTTACGTCTGTCATCATTCCTTGCTAAGGCTTCGACAACAAAGACCGTGTTCCAACCAACAAAATCACCGTGTTTGATGTTCAAAAATGCCCGCAGCGCTTCGAGTACGGTAGTATGCTTTTTTGCCCAGCTTGTGCACATGACATCCCTCGGCACCCGACACCAACCCACTACTACCGTATCGTATCGTATGAAAGCAGTTGGTTTGTGATAGCATCGTTTACGGGCACGGAAGATTCAGCCACAAATTTATCGCGACGATCACTCAGTAACAATTCGGTCGAGAGTAATTGCGACACCAGCGGACGACGTTTGATTGACGTTTAAAGCAAAGCAAAGCACACACGTAACGCCAACTGCGCCAGATCGGTTGACATCCACCGCGTGCGACGAAATCTCTTTGAATCGCATCGGATTCCATCGCACAGCATCGCCCACGGAAACAAGTAGACCTATAGCCGGGACCGTCTCGACACGAAGCGCAACACAACACAACGCAACACAGCTCGGCACAACAATGGAAACGTCCGCAAAAGTAACGCTGTTCGAAGATATATTCGAGGTCACGGCCCTGAACCCCGACGGATACAAGTTCGACCGGGTGAACCGGATCCAGGCCGTCGGGACCACCTTCGAGTGCGACCTCCTGCTGGACATCAACTGCGAGATCTACTCGCTCCGGGAGCACGACAAGGTGACCCTGATGCTGGCGTCGACGCTCCACCTGGACGGGAGCCCCGCCGACCACTTTTCGTACACGCCGAGCTCGGAACCGACCCTCGCGGACAACTACGAGTACGTCATGCACGGGCGGGTCTTCGACATCAGCTACAAGAAGGACGGAACGGCGGTGCTGGCCCTGAGCTTTGGGGGATTGCTCATGAGACTGACCGGGGACCAGAGGCACCTGGCGAACGTGCTTCCGGACATGAGGTTGTACTTGCTGCTCAAAAAGGACTAAACAATATAATTCTACTACGTAACAATACTGTAATCATGGGTGACGCCGTCACGGTATCTTGGTGAGAAACCAAGGACAGGATTCCGGGCTTTTCGACCGGAGCACGATTTCCGACAATCTCACCATTCGTTTCACCTGCCTGTTTAGATAATCGTTGCCGGTTGGATCATCGTTGCGTCTTTTTCTCCCGGCAGGAACCAAATCGCACCACAATCGTAGGCAGCATGCGCAAAAACACAAACCTTCCCTTGGCCGCGTTTGCCGTTGGACGCAAATGGATCCCATTGGATTGCCCCGGGCGCCGCGGCCTTCCCCCCCGTTGCCACCGCTGTGACAACCCGCGCAACCCGACACGCATCCGCTACGAGTCGCCCCCCTCCGGCTCCTTCCGGCGGAACAAGACCCCGAGCAGGGCCTGCTTCGCTCCCAGGCCGGGGCGTTCCTCCGTCAGCACCGACCACACGGTTCTCGCCCGGTGTTCCGCCTCGAGGACCGAGGCCAGCAGCGGGACCCCCAGGAGCTTGCAGAGGCCTCGGGGCCTTTTTGCCCTCTCCGCCCCGCCCCTCCCGTTCAGGAGGGACAGGACCTCCCTCTCGCAGGCGTCCATCGCCCGGAGCGCCACGGCCTCCTCGCTGAAATAGAGCGCGTCGGCCAGGTAGCACCCAAAGGTGACGAGCCGGAGGTCCTTTTCGACAAAGGCCTCCGCCCGCGCCTCGAGGGAGGGGACCTGGAAGGCCCGGGCCAGAAAGAGCAGGGCGATCGCGTTTCTCGTCGTGACGCAAAAGGCCTCCGAGGAGTAGACAAAGTCCAGGAGGTCCGGAAAGCAGGCCGCCGCCCGGGGGGCGAGCTCCACGACCGAGGAGCCGCCGCCGTCGTCGATCCCGTAGTGCAGGAGGTTGGCAAAGTACTGGCTCCTCCGCTCGCCAACGGCGAGAATGTTGCGGTGCACGTTGTAGGTGGTTTCGTGGGCCGGCAGCGAAGAATCGGCGGCGGAATCCCCCGCCCGGTTCTTCCGAACAACCACCCGCAGTTTCCAGTCGCTAAAGCTGCGCGCCACGAGTCGAATGGAACCGAATGCACAAACAAAACAAACCAAAACTCGGTGAGGATAGCCCTTCGGAGCCGAAATACTGGAACGAGCAAAGAATTTCCGCCCGGTCTTTCGGAACGACTCGTTGTCGTGCTTACTTATAGGCCGGGTCGTTTCTCCACGACAGGGTCCTTTCTTCCGCTTGCGGGGTGGGATCTTCGAACGAAATGTTGTCGCTCGCAACGTACGATCCCTCGTCGTCGTTGCTTTTGTTTTCGTCGGGGTCCTGGCCCTCGAGGCTTGTCAGTTCCTGTTTCCGCATTCTGAAAGCAGCAGCACAGGCAGTGATTGGAAAGACCGACACGGCTAGTTCTCGAGAAGCCCGGTGAGTGAGTGAGCGAGAGCGAGAGAGAGACAGACAGAGACTGTTTTGAAGGCATGTGTGTGTGTCGTGGTGGGCACTGCGGTACCGGATCGAATCTGCTGCGACGCCACTGGAGGCAAGGTGCCGTTCGCGGAGAGAGAGAGAGAAAGAGTGCTGGAGTCGAACCGACCCAACAAAGCCGCAACGACGGATGCACCAGTCTGCCGTCGTTTCGCGCCGGAATTTTGTTCCCGCAAGCGTTGACGGATTGCGGAGGACAGAGACAGGTTCAACGGCAGCAGAACCGGAATTCCCCCTAAACGGAGTCCCGTTTCGAAAGCGGGACGCCGGGCGTGTGGGGCGGCGCGTCGCTCGGCCCCGGGAGCTCCGGGGCAGCGGAGGTGCATTGCAATTGCCTGGCACACCACGGCACGGCGTTGCCTTCGGAGCGGCAGCGCTGGCGGGCGCTGGTTCCGAACCTCCGCGGCAGGACCCGTGGGGGACGGCGTCTCGGGACCGGAAGCGATCGCCGGTACCGCACGGGGGGGAGGGTCCCCGAAACGCCGGTGCCGTGGCTCGTTCGCGGCCCGGAACCGCCGTGTCGTGCCGTGACGCGACGTGCCTTGCCTTGCCTTGCCTTGCCTTGCCTTGCCTTTGTCGAAGGCGTCGTGGCGTGCCCAACGATGGGTGACGATCCATCGATCGCCCCGCTCGCGCGACAACGCAACCACGATTCTCCGCGGGGGTTCGGCCGGCGCGGGGCGTCCCGGCACCGTTCACACCGTGAATTTTGCGAACACACACGCGAGTATCGCAACGTACGATGCTACGAGTAAAACGAGTACCGCAACGTACGGTACGATGCTACCAGCTCATGTTGTTGTAGTCGTGTGTCCCCGTACCAGCTAGGTGTACTGAAGACCAGTGATTTTTTTCGTTTCGGTTTCGATCCGAGAGAGGTGCTAATATATTCTGGCACTTACTTGGCTGGGTGCCGTGATTTTCTGTCTTCTAGTCTTTTTGTAGAACGGCAAGCTCTCACGACAGACTTACTACGAGTACTCGTAGTATGAGCATCGGTGCCAGTAGGAGTTGTACGTGCGGTCCTACGAGTAATACCTGTACATCTACGGGCATCAGCTGTAGCACAATGTTTTTCGCCTCTGTGAGGTGCAGCACATTCATTACAACGCACATCGCTGCAACCCTGCACATTGCATTCGCCACCAAACGGTTGTAGCGCCATAAAACGGGACGAATACGAGCGTGATTCCACTCGCACTCGCACTCGCACTCGCAATTGCATCAGGCAGGAAGATAGCTCGCCAACCCGTCGATCCATCGCACATTCTGCCGCACGAAACACCAGAACCGACAACAGCAACAACAACAGCAACAACCATGGACGGCTCTGCTTCGGACAGCTTGGTGCCACCGTCCCTGGCAGCGATGACGGCCCTCCTGGCCCTTGCTCTGCCGCTGGTCTTTTTCCGGGAGCCCCTTCTGCAACTGATCAACGACTACCGCGTGTACCGGAGGCGCCAGCAGTACCCCCACATCCTCGTGTGCCGGGAGAAGAAAGGCCTTTCCACCGGTGCCGGTTTTGCCAGCGCCGACGGCTCCCGGACCGGCCGGGACCTGCTTCTTGCGGCTGCTCTGGCACTCGGGAGGGTCCTGGTCTGGTGCTTCGCTTTGCTGTGGAGCGCATTGTCTCTCGCACTGGGTTGCGTTCTGGCACGCGTTTTGCCATCGGAAGGGGCTTCTGCTGCTGCTTGCGACCAAGCAGAGGCGGAGGACCAACCCAAACACAATGCCAATTTCCCGGGCAGTGCGAAAGCATCGGCGACATTCGGGGGGACCGCACCGTCCGATCCAGCGCTGTCCTTGTCTTTCTCCACCAGAGAGGGCCGGGAAGAGACAAGAGAAACATCGGAACCCGTGTCGACGTCCACGTCCACGCCGATGCCGATGCCCGTGCTGCACGATGTCGGAGCAAGACGCAACCTGTTCTTGGAGGAGACGGAGAGTGCGCAACCCCAAGAGCAATGGCAACAAACGAGTAACCCATCCGCGACCGCAAAACAATATTACTACCAGGTCGATCCGGGGGAATCGGAACGAATTCAGGCGTCCTCATCGTCGTTGACAATACTACCGCTGCCACCGTCGAAAGAGGTGCAGCCATCGCCAATGACCCAGCTAGGTGACCGTCGGGTTCCAAGCCATGGTGCTAGAAATGTGGGTACCAGATCGATTGCCGTTCGCGGTGAACACGCAATGGTTCGAAGGAAACCCGCGAAACGCAGGTTGCCATCCCCAATGGCAGCTGCTTTGGCCCAACAACCCGTGCAGGACATCGATATCGATCGGTCTTCCCTCTCCGAAAAAATGAGGAAGCGGCGACTGAACGGAGAAGCTACCAAGGTGACCACCGGTCTCCCTTTGCAGCAGCAAGGAGGGGACACGAGCCGGAAACGACGAAAACTCAACGGCGGCCGGGCGCCGCTCCAGCGGTACGTCGCGAGGCGTCCGGCGGTGGGGGCCTGGAAGACCGCAAAGCTCCTGGACAAGCGGGAGCGAGAGGAGCGGGAAGAACGGCTCCTGCGCGGGATGAATCGGAAGCGGAGCAAACCGGCCGTTCCGAAATCCACCGAGGGCACCACGGCCGCGATTCCGAGTGGTTCGG
Organism: Pseudo-nitzschia multistriata; assembly: GCA_900660405.1. Classification (NCBI taxonomy): domain Eukaryota; phylum Bacillariophyta; class Bacillariophyceae; order Bacillariales; family Bacillariaceae; genus Pseudo-nitzschia; species Pseudo-nitzschia multistriata. The sequence continues at coordinate 140,613 of CAACVS010000015.1, read as the reverse complement.
CACCAACAGCGACGAGCACAACGTTAACGACAACGACAGCGACAGCGACAACGACACCTGCAACGACAGCGACAGCAACACCTCCAACGACAACGACAACGACGGCATCCGCTCCCGCCTTTAGCTTTGGACAGGCACCGGTCGGCACTGCCGCCGCCAAGAGCACCCCAAGCGAGGCACCGGCGGCCCCGGCTCTGCCTTCCACACCGGCACCGTCGTTCCAGTTCGGAGCCACCAAGCCCGCGCCGGCGGATCCCGCCAAAGCGGAAGGCGGGGCCAACACCAACGGCAGCGGCACGAGCACAGCTCCGGCCAAGCCAGCGCCGGGGTCCACGGCGCCGCCCGCCTTTTCGTTCGGGGCCGCGGCACCGACTCCGGCGCCGTCGGGCGGAGCACCGGCCTTTGGAGGAGCACCCGCTCCGGCGCCATCGGCACCGACCTTTGGGGCATCTGCTCCGGCACCGGCGCCATCGGCACCGGCCTTTGGGACAACAGCTCCGGCACCGGCGCCATCGGCACCGACCTTTGGAGCATCTGCTCCGGCACCGGCCTTTGGAGCATCGGCTCCGGCACCATCGGCCCAAGCGCCGTCCTTTGGAGCAACACCAGCACCGGCCTTTGGAGCAGCGGCTCCGGCGTCTTCCGCACCGGCACCATCGTTTGGAGGAGCACCAGTACCGGCCTTTGGAGCCGCTGCTCCCGCGCCATCCTTTGGAGCAGCACCGGCACCATCGTTCGGGGCACCAGCTCCCCAGCAGGCGAACCCAATGTCGTTCGGAAGCCAACCTTCCAATCCAACAAACTCGCAGTTCTCGTTTGGCAACACCAAGGAAAACCAAGCCCCGGCGCCGTCGAACGGTTTCATGAAGTCCCAGCCATCGAACATGGGCAACCCCCCACCCCTCGGGATGAAGGGCGGCTTCTCCATGGGAGCCGGCGGAGCTCCGGGCTTTGGGGGAAGCAACGCCGGTGGTTTTAGTGCCGGAAGCGCACCCGTCGTGGCCAGCGGAACCGCTAGTGCTCGACGAATGGCGCGAAAGTCGAGAACCCGCCGGAGGTAGGAGGGAGCAGGAGCGGAGGAGAACGGAACGGGACAACGGGCACTCGGCTAGCCGTACCATGCGAGTACCCAATCACTGGCACACCGGCAGCGCCGGCCAATCTCTGGGACGGGAAAGGCAGCACGCGGCACCACACAGCAAAACAATTCAATACACAACGGGGAAAATTCAACTTGGTGGTTTGCTACGGAGCCGGGCAACCGATCCGCGACAACAACGCTGTAGACAATATTCATTGAATCACACGCATTAGTTTAAAAGAAAACAATCATTTCTATAGTACCGTAGTCGAATCGTTATCTGTCCTATCTAGCTACGAGTGATTAGATGCAAGCGTATTGGTTCTGGCTGACAATCAAGGCAACAATCATGCCGCTGTGCAAGAATCGGAAAAACACGGGACGAAAAGGAAAACGAGTGGGTGAGTCGGTTCGTCGGTTCGTACGGCAAGCGTTCCTTTCCGAGCACGTCTTGCGTTCGGTGGTTTCGCAGAACGGTGCGTGCGTGCCTTCGGCGACTTACTACAGCGCGAGGGCCTCGGAAAAAATGAGCATGATCAGCATCCCGACAAAGAGCTTGTTCTGGTCCTCGGACCCGCTAATGTCCTCGGTCATTCCCTCGGCGGCCTCCTCGCTGTCGGGGATGTTCGAGTACCCCTCCTTCTCGGCTCCGACGGGGAAGAGGGTCACCGCCGAGGCCCGGTAGCCGACGGAGCGGACCCCGTAGTCGCCGACGATGCCGATGCAGATGCCGGCGCCGAGGCCCGAGCAGCCGGTGCACAGGCCGGCGGCCAGGTGGGCCAGGCCGCTAAACGTGCTGTAGGAATTCTCTCGCTCGGTCGAGGGCGTTGTGATGGACTGGCCGATGATGACGCCCACGATCAGGCCGTAGATCCCGATGACTGGTGGCGGCAGCGGCAGCGAGAAAAACCAAGGATCCCACCCATCAACCAACCAACCAAGCAGAGGGGACCATTTCACAGCACAGCACAGCACAGCATAGCAGAATTGTTGCGTCGTGTGGCATTGGGTGCGGCGTTCCACGGAATAGAAAGCAGCCAATCGAATCAATTGTCGTGTGCGAATAGAGGTTAGACCAGCCGATGCCGCACCATAATATTGTAATCCAGAAACGATTTCCGAGTTCGAAAAAAATGACGCGTTAGTTTCGTTCCCTTGTGCAAGGCACAAGATCGAGTCAACACCAGTGCGACGCAAAAAAATGATCGCGATTAAACCTCGACATACCTCCCGCCATAACAATTGGAATTACATTCTTCATGATAGAGGATGGATGCCGAATGCCAGTATAAATGATGGATTGCCCGGACTTCCATGTTCCAATCTGGATTTCACCGCAATGAATAAAAACAGAACGAAAGCCACATTGCAAAGGATTCAAACAACCGCAATGTGAGTGTATCATCAAAACTCTGTATTGGTGTTTGTTGTGTACATGTGATCTTCTAGCGACTCCTTCCCGGCTTTTCAATCGGCCGTGGACAAGGCCAGAAGAGATCATTCATGTGTTACAGGCCAAAAGCGACCTCAACGCTTGTTGATCCGTTCTGAGACCTACGGGAATCTAAAATTAGAGGTATATATTTTATACAGAAAAAAGCGTAAAAATACGTCCTCTTCCCCTTCGTTCGGGATACAATTTTTCAAAACAAGATTCCCGGGGCCTCCAACCGGCAAATCTTTTCCCGCGCCATGCCCGAAAAAGGCACGAATAGAACCAAGCACGAAAGCAATCACCGATGTCTTCATACTTACAGCGCTACCCCAGTTGCTCAAGCAAACTGCTGATGCTACGCCCATGTATCCCAGAGCAACAGCGTATGATGGACATTGAGCATCGACGGGTGGTCCTTGATCCACCATGGTTGGTTATTGTATCGACGTATAGGTTTTGAATCAATGGGGAGGGTTGGCCGTGCGGTATGGTCTTGCAGCACTGAGCAATGTCGGAAGGAGGGCATCAACAACAAAAGGTGCTCTCTCCTGCGAGGAGCGAATTCAATCACTTAGGGAGAAAAGAGATGCCTCGTCAAAAACTGGATAAGTCTTCGTCGCACACATTTAGCTGATTCCGTTTCCGTTTCGGCAGGCTTGTGCGGCATGGTTCGCCATATCATATCTGCGTGCTCGTTTGAGTTTGTACCATACGAGACCGTAGAAAGTACAGAACGATATTGGGGGGGATCGGGAAAATATTTGAGTTTGTCTTCGTTTTAAAACTAAATCCCCCAAATAATCCGTCCAATATAAAATTATTCATACTCGTAGATATTGATATGAACCGCCTCCCAATGAAGCTGGCGAGCTTTTGTATGGTCTCTCCCTTGTTTTTCACGAGCAAATTCGGCTCAACGACAGTAACAGAACCAGGAGAGAAGCAATTATCGTCAAGGAAGGCATCCTTTTCAAACCCCGATGCCATTGAGACAACTGTAAACTAGAGCAGTGTTGACCGAGAACACCAACAATAAACAATATACTGAATAATCAAGATGACAGAAGTAGTAGCAGGATATGATGTATGCCCATCGTACGCGACAGTGTTGTAAGTCTGGGAGTCATTAGACCAGAAGAATTGATGTTCGAATCAAAGTAACCGTTATGAGGAACCCTCGAGCTCCTCTCTAAAACAAAAATAGCCGATGTCAAACTTAGGCTTCGATAGAGACGGACTCTATTTCTATAGGATGATAATGGTAACCATAATCAAACCGAATGTATAAGTCTCACCCTTGTTCTTGCTTTCGACGGAAACGTCTTAACACAACACGTGCGCAATGATAAACATCACATCGCAGCGGATACCTGGGTGCCAGTGGATGTATGATCCTATCTAGCTGGGGTTCTGCCTGGGGAACCTGGAGAGCTGGACTAGGAGTCTGTCAAATGGGTATCGATCACCCCAAGGGAATTATTAAGAACATCGTTCCTATTGTCATGGCCGGTGTTTTGGGTATCTACGGTCTGATCGTATCTGTTATTATTACGCAATCTATCTCTAGTCCCGCAGGAGGCGGTTACAACACATACAGTATCTTCAATGGATACGTCCATGTAAGTATTATGCAATGCTGTTGAGGTTCGAGGATATTCCTGCGCTGCACCGGAGTGGAAGCATATCATTCGTTTCATTGATTTGTACTATCGGGGTAAATTAATTTGCTCACGATGTTTGTGCGTCTCTGTAATATTTCGTATTTTTCTTCTATAGCTTGCCGCTGGAATGTGCTGTGGACTTTCCTGTCTAGCGGCCGGAGGTACTATTGGAATTATTGGAGATGCCGGAGTCAGAGGTTTCGGACTAAAGGCGGAAGGCGGACGAAAGTGGTTCTGGTCCGAAGACCAAGGTGATGACGGTGACTTTGGAGGATCCAGCAACGCCGAGGCTTCAAACAAACTCTACGTCGGTATGCTTATTATGCTCATTTTCTCGGAAGCTCTTGCACTCTACGGATTGATTGTCGCACTTATCTTGAGTCAAAACACCTATGTATGCGCGGCATAAGAAGAAACTATTGTACTGTAACTAATATACAGCACTGCAATGCAGTAACTAGCCATTTCTATATGCAGAAATCATTATCCTGCCGAGCTAAAAATTGACAATGAAAGAATGATGACTTACTTTTTAAAATCAATTATATTTCTCTTATCATCGAATACGGTAGTCTCAATGTTGATACTGCAAGTCATGGTTCAGCCTGTATAATTGAAAAATGTTTCGTGGTCTTAAAGATTATGGATCAACAATCATGCTTTGCGTATAAGAAATGTCATCATGCTAAGATCGTCAAAGAATCCACCTTGAGTTCAAATGAATTAATCAATAGATCGATACGGATTCATTCACAAGGAATTTCGGTTAGAAAAGAGAATATAAGAGTTGTATAGACAACGAGTATGAAACAAGAAACTGCAATCTTACCTTTGATCCAATCTCCGCAGTACCATTTCACGAATGGGACGTGAATTAGAACTAGCAGTTGGGCAACTACAACGGTAGGCAAAACCGATGAAAACCATTTGACTAGAGCAAGTTTTCTGAGCGGTCGTTCCAAAAGCATAACGATGCCTGTATAGGCGAAAAAGGCAGTAACCCTACCAAATTGGAAATCGTAGCAGCCTTCGTCTTTCAGACATTTGCCGTCTGAATCATACAAATATGATTGATCGTAGAAAATGCACGCCCAACAATATTCGTGATAGAGACCCGATACAACGAAGGTCACGAACATTGCAATCCGCCGGTCATGGAAGCATTTCTTTGCCGGCTCAAATATTCCTCTCTATCCCATACCAAGAATACATAACAGAAAAAGAGATAAGGTAATTTGAAAACAACCAGACGAAACAGAGAAGTTTCACGTATCCAGAAATGCTTGGCTTCCGTACAATTAGAAAAGCATACCTTTAGAAGAAGATGCGTCATGTGATTCCAGCGTTCGGTCCAAAACTCTGTCGGTGTCTTGCTTTTTGTGAGAGGAGAATCGAAAACCTTCTGTGTTGCAAATCCCTTCACATTCTCTCCGAACGCATTCAATTCAAACAGGTTATTTAGTGTAAAGTACAAAAGGACTGCACCAATATTGTCGAGGGCAAGGAAAAACAACCAGTCAACGAATAAATAAGATCAGTAATCATCGCCACAAACATAGAATGATCATTTCAGCCGGTGCTTGTATCGTAGTAGCAATCCTCAACTCACCTGTGAACAAATATGAATTATACAAATGCCCCAGAGAGAATAGATCACGAGATACGTTAAATCCTGTCAGCGCTATCCTATCCTCAAATGGCTCGAAATCGAAGTGCATTAGAAAGGATAGGACTAATGAAAGCGCGACGAAGTTGAACAGCCGCTCAATAAAGGAATTAAAGAAAATTGTCCCTGATGTCTTCTCTATTCCCCTTGCCTTCGTACTCCATACATACGGCGCCTTATCGCATGGGGAATGAAAAGAGTTAAAAAAGTTATGTTGATGAGTTTCATTTCACGAAGGGTAGCATGCAAGTAGAAACCCAATTTCGAAACGTACCATATTGGAATAGTAACAGCAGTAGTTCCAAATCGATGATTCGGTTACATTTGGTGATGTCCCGTACATAGCTTCGAGGCAGCGAAAACATAAGATGCTCATCGGTGTAGCCGAAGTTAAACAGAAAACCTTGTTTCTGTCCACCGTGCAGAACAGGTGCCACGGAAAGGGTTAGAATGTGATGATCATTTGTATGCGAAATAGACTGGAATTAACATACATCGGCTTTGTGTGACTAAAGATTCAAATATTATTTCAAACGCACCTTATATCCAATACCTCCAACAAATAAAATGGGACGACGAAAGAAAGTGGGATTATAAATCCCCAGCCAACAAGGTATGATCCAAGGGTTCCCCGCCTTTTGACTATGGCCTCGTAAATGAAGCAAGAAAATGCGATTTGGATGGTGGATCCCACAAGAATCGTTAGAAACAAGAGGTTCCACGATTCCGCGGTCGGAGCATATAAAGAATATTCTCCACCAACATGTGGAATGGTAAACTCGAGAATTGGTTCTCGGTCGTCATCCTTCAAGTTCTGAACGAAATAGCTTTTGAGGAAGTCAGCCATGATCAATCACAAGAACACTGGTGTTTCGGTGACGTAGAGCAATGTGGCGCGTGAATTATATACAAAGGTATAGCGGCGTCGGTGATTTGGAGGAAAGGATTTAGTGACACAGAACGGTATGGTGCGATCCCGTGGCGGTAGCAATGTCAAGGATAGTTTCTGTCGAAACGTTGTGCAATGATGAACGGCGCAGAAGATTCTGCCTTTGATGAAGGGGTTTTAGCGTTGTAGCCTCTTATTGTTATCTTGTTCTTGTTCAATCTATCGGCAACAAGTTGAAAGTTTTTGAAAGCACGAAATCGTACGCGAATCAAGCTATTGCATTCTCTGCTTATTTCGCACTAATGCATTGTTTAATCGCTTGACGCTTCCTGAAGTTTGGATAGAACTACGTTTGTTCAAGAGATTCTAGGTCACGCGATTGGAGTCGAAGGGTTGGAAATACCTTGCTAAATTGCATCGTCCTCGATTCCCTGTGCAACATTCTCAATACGTAGTTGTTCTTTCTCTAAAAATGTACCACGTACAGTATGCTGCTACTATTCGTATCTTTTGTTCTTTCCCTGTACAAGCATCATTTTTTGGACACGCCATGTTGCTAGCGCGATGAATTTTACGTCAAATCCTGCTCAGGGTGTACGATACAAGTACTCATACCAGGGGTCATAATTTTAGACCCCTGACTCGTACGAGGTACAGACTGTTGAAATCCTGCTCAGGTCGTGGGATAGCAACTGTTGTAGAGTACTAACATTTCACGAATTGATGCGGAGCAAGCAAGCTACTTCCGTGCAGTACTCGTACTGGTACTCCGTTGTGATTGCCATAACTGTTTGTGTGTCAACCAGATAGATAGACAGGACGAAACTTGACAAACCTATCGACAGTAACGCACTAGCAGAAATAGTTTCAGAAGGAATTCATGAACATAATAGGAAAAGGATTCTGGGAGAAAAATACATCTAGCATCATCAATATGGTAGTAGTGGCACTAGAGTGACGTACAAGTCCTTGTGGTCGATCAACCGGCGCTTAAAGGAAAACAAACAAGTTCGGGATGGTCGTCCAGGGAAAATCTCATGCACACCTAGCGGTCTGCTGATGATGCATCTGTTATGAATTGCACTTTTTCCATGTAAATTCAATCTGCGTTAAGAGCAGGAAAAGATGCAGGTCCTCCATTTCTTCTTGTTCTTTTTCAATATTCTTGAAAAACTTTCATTCTTTTTATCCACATGCAATTCGTGTCTGCTTCACCTAGATTAATCGTAATGGCCCAGCTCCTGCATTTTCATCAAGAATTGAATCGCGCGAGATCTTCTTGCTATTTCTATCGGCGTGCTATCGGCTCCCTCCATTCGCATGTTTGGATCATGTCCTGCTTTCACCAGGGCTTCGCCACCGATTGCAAGGTTGTTGCTGGCCATTCGGTGGAGTGCAGTATATCCGTAGGTATCCTGAGAGTAGATATCTGCCTTGGCATCGATGAGCACCTGGGTAGAAAGCTGGCCTTTAGCAGACATGCCGCACATGTGTAGCGGCCGCGCACCGCCGGTGGTGATTTCTTCCCTTAGTTCTGGATAATCTGCCAGGATCTCTGCCACCTTTTCTGGTCCGGCATGAATAGCTCGACCCATGAACGAGTAACCTTTGCCATCGTAAACAGGGCCGGGGCGATTGTTGTGGTTTTGGTACTGTTGTCCGATTACGATATTCCCCTCTGTATCTCTCTTTACGGAGCCTCCATAAATTCCCGGCCCCACGGTGTCGGCGTATGGATCGAAGCCGTCGGGATCTGTCGATCCCGGCAATCCATATTTTTCCGCCATCCCCTTCGCGTACGGATCAAAATCCATTCGCACACCGTCCTTTCGGTAGTACTCCATGTTACTGTGTTCTTGATTGGCGTTCACGGAGGAAAGAATTACCAGAGATGGAGCAAACCCACTGGTCCACCTGGATTGACTAGACAACAAAGAAAACGAACGAGGCAGCACTGCAAGGAGCAGCAAAGATCTAATCATTGGATCGCGACTGAAAGCAACCGTGTTCGTAATTTCTTCTCAATTTTATATGCAAGCTTGTCACGGCTAAAAGCGACATGATCCTACGGGATAGTCGCCATCGAGCAGCAGGGAGAGAGCAAGAGTTTTTCGTTCTGTTGCTGACTCTCATTCTTCTCCTACCGGTACAGTACGTTAGGGATGATTACTGATGGATTATTGATTTTCGTCTGAGTGAGTCATAATCGTGTGCTCGTACGGTACTTTGTATGTCCCATCAGAGAACTTGGTATTACTGTGGTTTTCGTACCGTACGTACAGTCGCATGCTATTCGTGCTTGCACCTCGCGCGACAACACTAACCGTGACTGCGCGATCCATCATACTACGATTAATTAAAATGAAATTATTTTTATGACGTCATAGCAAAATAGCACTCTAAGTACTTTGTTGCCTTCCACTTTCGAACAAGTACGAAAAATGGGTCGAGATCCAGGTCAGCTTTCTCAGTCAGAGCCATCAGAAGTACCATACGGTACTGCACATCTAGTACTCGTAGGTAGTAGTTCTGTAAAACGGAACCCTTTCCGCATCGTCTGTCACGTGATGAGATGCAAAACGAATCTCGCCGGAAGATCACGGCCGCAATCTTACAATCCCTGTAGACAGCAAACATCGAATCCAATCTACCACCGCGTCAAAATGAAATTGTCCATCGCCACTCTCGTCGCCCTTCCGGCCGCCACCGTCGCTCTTTCCTCGAAAGCCCCCGCCGCGCGCAATCCGTCGCCGGTCATCAAGGCCATGGCCAACGGCATGACGCTCCTAAAGCCCGTCTTTGGGGTCGAGGCCAAGATCCAGGCCTCCGTCCTCGGGGGAAGCGTCGACGAGGCCTCGGTCTCGGAAGAAATCGCCTCGGAGATCAAGTCCAACGACGTGGTCATCTACACCTACGGGCTCTCCCCGTTCTCGTCGGAGGCCACGGCCATCCTCGATGCTACCGGCTGCAGCTACGACAAGATCGAGCTCGGAGCCGAGTGGTTCTTGCTCAACGGAAAGGACTCCGTCAAGCGCGTCCTTCTCTCGGAATGCGTCGACAACGGGGCCACGTCCCTGCCCAAGGTCTTTGTCAAGGGGGAATGCATCGGGGGATGCGCCGAGCTCGCCGAGAGCGTGTCGACCGGGACCTTTGACGAGCTCTTGAAGAAGGGAAGCAGCACTCAGGGCAAAAAGAAGAGTTTCCTCCCCTTCTTCTAAACAAAGCACAATAGAGTATAATATTATAGAATGGAAAAATACGAAATGATCAAGAGCTATTTTGACGTTCGGGTCGGTGGAGTTAATGATAGCATGCCTCTAGTCGAAAGCGGACGAAGCKAACCACCGTGTTTCAGAGGTTTACGCAAGGTCAGGAATTTTCTCTGTGATTGCATCCCGGATCGYGGACGTCTGCAGCGTTTCCGTCAACCCCGTCCCRWCGTTCGGAACCGCACACGAGGAYTCTTTCTCGGGAGTGGCTTTGGTTTCGGGTGTCGACGCCGCTGGATCGGACGTGACGGTGAGACCCTCGAGCTCTCTCAGGAGTTCTTCCTCCTCGTCCTTTCCCATGGTTGCCGTGTTGCCATTGASCGACGTCAGCGTGTTGTTCACGTCCCGTAAATCGTCCAGTTCGGACTGCAAGTCGTCCATCGTGTCATCGATTTCTTCGAGAGGCGTTTCCTCTCGCAGCTGCTTGAGCAACCGCGACGAGCTGGCCATGATGTCTACCATYGATCTGTTGGACTGTGCACTCTCGATCGCGTTTTTCGTTTGCAGCAATTGGAGTTGCAACCTCGAATCCGAGTCGATGCGCTGCTGAATCGCTCTTCTCTTGGCAAGCTGGATCGTCGCTAGTTTRGTTTGGTGTTTCTTTTTGTATTGCAGGGCTTTTTTGGTGCACGCCGCCGCTTGGTCCGACCAATYGTGGAGATTTTTCTCGATCTTTGCTTCGGCCTTTTGAATGTCCCAGAGACATACCGGTATGCGAAGTTTTTCGGGGACGCAATCATCACTGTCGCCATCGATCTTACTCATAGCTGCAGTCGACAACACTACCAAATCCAGTCCCTTTGGTGCCTGATCCTGCCGCCGAATGATACAGGCCTTGCCGAGACCGACCAAGACCCGAAGCAAAAAGTCGTTGTCGTCTGCCGACAACTGGTATTCTTTGTTTCCTTGGTGCTTCGAAAGAGCGGAACGCGCCCARGCGTTCCACTCGGAGAATCCCATAACGCACGGTGCCTCCAGCGTGTGGGTTTCGATCTCGTCCTCGAGGCATCGGATTGCGGCTTCCGTCGCGCCCGGGTTGGCTACCGGGACGTTGAGGGCAAGAGCCGCGCTGGAACCAGACGACGAGTTCCCCGTGTCGCCGTCATCGAGCAATGCATCGTCGCCTTCTTGRATCCACTCGTCGACGTCGTCGTCGGGATCCCTCATCATGGAMGCAACGGCCGACACAACCTTCAGGGGGCTCATCAGCAGGGAGGAGGCAAAGGATTGTTTCTGGGGCGTTGTTGCTGCGGCTTTGGTTCCGGCAACGCCGTTGTTGTTCCCTCGCTTGGAAAGAAGAAACTCGGCTACCTCGTTCGCTTCCACCAAAACACTCGGTTGGTTGCGTTTTGGCAGTGCCCACGGTATCTCCTCGTTTTTGCCGCAGGCCTCGGTCAAGACTTGGTGGATCGATGCTCGAAGGGTCCCGTGTTTCGTACAATAGACATCGTGTGCCTCGCCGAATGACGCAGCTGTCGGAGAAGATTTCGTCKGTGTTGCGGAACAATCCGGTTCACTGCTGAGAACTTCGCTCGATATTTCTTCGGTTTTGGCAGCGCAGTCCGAATCGTTTGAATCTTCGGCGCCATTCGACGACGAAGAAAAGTACGACAACATTCTGTCTTTTTCTCCGACAAGCAGAATCGAAGCCGGCTTTCGAACGACAGGCTATTTATTCTGGGTCTTCTTGTTACTCGATCCTTTCCTTTTTGATAACTTTTTGTGGTGTGACGATTAMAATACTATTAATGGGCTTGTCGTGCGATATCAGATGTGCGTTGTTCCGTCGATTGCTCTAGGTGTTCCAATGCATTGGGATGAGCAGATAACGTATTCCTCCYATCTCGAAAAAGGGTACGAGTTCGGTACTCGTACTCGTACCAGTACCACGGTGCTATCGATAGAACGAAAGGGGAGGCACACACCCAACACAACTAGCCCCACAAAGAACATGGCAGAGTTTTTTTGAAATTGTTCGACCGCGCGCGTGCGTGCTACTCCATGATGGTAGAAAAAATGAAGAAATTCCTTTGATCGCGCGAGCATCTGGAGGAAGGGTGGCACGAACCAATCGAAGAGGTCGAAACCGCGTCCAGCACGTGCCGAAGGCGCGCCAAGGGTTGATTGACACGAGAACTCCGTCGAACCAGATTTTCTGGCATCACAAACAAACCGCATCATCGCATTCTTTCGTTCGTTCGTTCGTTCGGCAAGGAAGCCCAGTCACGACACTCGAATCGAACGGAATCGGTTCCGTAACGCTCTAGTGGAGAACCAGTAGACGGCAGGAACCCTCATAATTTCGTGTCTCCCTCGGAGGACAACTCAAACGAGAAAACATTTTTGTCGTTATCGGTGCCGCACCATTTCCCATTTCTTCAACGGTGTCTGTGCAGCCACCAATCGCGACGATACCTGATTTTTCGCGGTTCGAGCCGAAACACAAGCTGACCGTAGGCGTTTGTCTCTTCAATAACTATCAATACCGACACACAASACAAAGTGGCAGCATGGCGACGAAYTGCGGCCGGCAGAGCTTTATGCAGCACATATGGCATCGCCTGGTGGGAGCCCGGGGTGCCGGCAGCATCTTCCCGGACCCCCTCTCCAGCCTCACCGAGCCCGCGGAACCGAAGCACCCCAAYTTTGGGAAAATATCCGAACATCCCTCCAAGGACATTGCGCGCCACAAGCTCGTCTTTTTGGGCGAGATCCATTCGATGCCCCCGATCATTTCGTTTCAGAGAGAAATCCAGGCAGAAATGAACAAGCAGGCCGACAAGCTCCACGTCATTCTGGAACACTTTAGCTTCGACCTCCAGGGACTCCTGGACCGGTACATGAACGACGACATTGACTTTGAGCAGCTCGTGGACGAATACCATTCCCGGGGGGAGGAAGGCCACCACCTGGAGCCCTACCGCGATCTGCTGGAGGACGCCAAGCGGCAGGGGGTCCACCTGCACGCCGGCTTTTTGCCGCGAAAGTACGCCCGGATGCTCATGAAGGACGGGGAGAAACCGGCCCTGGAGGCCGCGTCCGAGTGGCTGCCGGAGAACGTCAACCTCGACAGCTCCGACTTTCACTACAACGTGTTCGAGTCCTTGCTCAGCGGAAGATCGATCTACGATAGCATCGTTCACAACAACGGCAAGAACGACAGCAACGGCGGCAACGGTGGGGGCTGCACGCGCGAGCAAGAGGGGTCTCTTCCAAACAGCAACGAACCGTCGGATCAGTTTCGAAACATTTTCAAGGCGCAGGTCCTGAAGGACGAGGCAATGGCCCACCGGGTGACGGGGCTCATCAAAAAGGAGGAAGACGGAACGGGTGCATCKAACGAGAAATTTCTGGTGATTGCCGGAAACGGTCACCTCTTGCACTACTGCGGAGTTCCCGAAAGGGTCCTGAGAGAAAATCCCGAGATTGCCGCCGATACGTGCCTGGTGATCAGCGAGAACACGACCTCGGACTCGCTCATGGGCGGGGAAAACCACAACAGGGACGTCTGCGAACGCCATTCCGGTCACTGCAACAACAACATCATCAACAATAACAACAACAAAATCAACAAGAACGCGGACGGGGAGTGTGTCAACCACAAGGAGAAGACCGACATAACGGCCTTTCTCCAATCGAGGTTTGGTCGGGAGGGCTCGAATCCGGCCGACTTTATGTATTTTTATGAAATCCCGGAAGAGATCTTGACCGAATGGGACGTGAAGGAGGAAACAAAGAGCGCGTATGACAAGGTTGGGGATACGGCAAACATTCCAGGAAACAGCCTGAAGGCTGCCTGGATCATGCACAGCCTTGGATACACCGAGGAACAATTCGATGCCGCGGGCCCGGACGTCTACAACTTCCAGGGGGTGGGAAACCCGCACCTCCAAGCAAACATCCAGAAAGGCGACACGGTGCTGGACGTCGGAAGCGGCCTGGGGATCGATTCTACGATTGCGTGCCACGCGACGGGTCCGGAGGGAATCGTTATCGGCATCGACATTAGCGAAAAGGAAACCAAGCACGCGCTCCGACGGGCAAGGGAGCAAAACCTGAACGCGCACTTTATGGTGGCCGACATGGAAAACATGTCGCACAAGATACCGAGCAATTCCATCGACGTCGTGATCTCGAACGGAGCGTTCTGCCTGGCCCCCAACAAGGAAAAGGCCTTCCGGGAGCTGTACCGCGTCCTCAAGCCCGGCGGTCGGATATCGGTCTGCACGACAACGACCCAGGAGGAAAACCTCGAGCCGGGGATCTCGTGGCCCCTGTGCATGAAGATGTTCATAGCCAAGAACGACCTCAAGCCCCTGTGCGAGAAAATCGGATTCACKGACGTCGTGATCGACGATTCGAACAGCGAGATGAGCATGGAAATCCCCGACGAAATCCTGGAAGAATCCAACCCCGGGAGAAGCAAGGTCCACGTCGGTGGTTCCGATTTCGACCACCTCGAGGATTATGACATGGATGCCATCTGCGCACGGGTATGTGTAGTGGCAAAGAAGCCTCTCGCATGATACTACTRCTATGCAACGCAAACGTAGTGTAGTACTGTGTATTTTGCCAAGTGTTGAAGTAGACCGATAGAAGCTCGCTACTATTCATAATAGAATACTGTAGTATGGGATTGATGAATTGATGAATGCGASGAACTGCTTTAATTAACTGCACTTGCGTTTGAAGACGAAACTAGGCACCATGATTAGTGATTAGTGGTATGAGAAATGTGAAGGTAGCTAGTAAGTACTGTGGTGCGTACTAGGTACTAGTACCATACGGTACGGTATGTAGGTATGTTCGTAGTTCGTGCTCTTTGCGTCTGTCCCTCTATCATCCTCTTACACTTGTCAGAGACACGTTTTGTCAACTCTTTCAACATGCATCAGTTTCAGATCTTGTTTCAGATTTTTGACCGATGTATTTCGTTCCGTAGAAGCAGCCAGAGCATCAAACGATTGATCCCCACAATGCGTCGAGTACCAAGTGCCTCCCAAAAAAGGTCCGACACTCAGTATTTCCCAAAGAGTTTTACTTGAGCAAGAAAAAATGTTTCGAATCATAAGCTCGGTTTTGCTTCTCTTACTTTCTTCATGTAAGACCTCGAGCGCTTTTGTTCTTCCGGTGCCTTCCGAGCCGTTCGACCTGTTGAGGCATCATGGCGCATCAACGAACAATTGCATTCACACGGCACTGAAAGCCACAGAAATACCAGCCGCCTCGCCCRCGGAAGCAAYCAGAGACATAAAATCAAAAATCGATACGGAGATCAAACCGACCAAGCGTGGACTGTCGGCATCGCCCGACGAGAGGGCCAAGATAGATTCCCTCGTTCGGTCGCTCGAGGAACTTTGTCCCTACGACGAACCCGCCCGCATGCCCAACATGGAAGGAAAATGGATAGTCGAGTACACCACGGCACCCCCGCCCTCGAACGGGAAGCTCGGGCCGTTTGAAGGGATCGCACGCCAGATTATCGATCTGGAGAATGGGACGTACGTCAACTATTTGAGTGTACCAGGGGACATTGAAAAGGAATTTTTGAGTGCGAAGCTCGAAGCTACTTTTGAGGAATGGGACGGGACGTTGCTGAAGGATGATCGAGACGGCGATTCCCAGGGTGACAGCACTGATGCCATTGGAGATAGTTCTGTTTCTGTCTCGACCGAACCACCAGCGTCCACGAACTGGTTCCAATCCTCCATAAACTCGATTTTTCAAACACAAAACAAAGAAAAAGCGGCAGTCGATTACGGTGCCGATAGCTGGAAAGTGGATTTTAAAACGCTTACGATCAAGCTGTTTGGCTTCACACTGATCCAAAAATCGTTCGACGAGGGCACATCTAGGGTATGGAAAATGTCTTATTTGGATGACAGCGGAACCCGAATAGTGAGAGCTGGTAGAACCGGCAAAGACGAAGATGCCATGTTATTCTATATGAAAAAGGAATAAACGTATAAATAGAACGATAAACGTAGAGTCTTCCTTGCTCCAATCGAGTAAAGAAGGTTTCGCAAACTATTTCCATCGAATCAAAACAAATTATATTCCGATTCTTATTCGGATAATGATCCAAGAAGCGAAAGCTTTAAAACCAAAATCTGGAATTTGTTTGCACGCACCTTCTGCTTTCAACAGCAAGAAAGCTACTGCCGAAGTACTAGTACTTTTCTATGAAAATATTGTACTACGAAACACCACAGCCAACTCTGGACTATCCTTCTATGGCTGCATATTGTTCTTGAAAGACGCATGTAATGGAAACTGTGGACAAAGGTGTTGCATAGCATGAAAGAGCATCTATGATTTTGACATCATTCCAAATGGAGTACGGTAATGTTGTCTTACCGTAGAGTGACATGGCATTTGGAATGTTGAAGAGAAAACAAAGGAATACGAGGCGATATGGTATTTGGAGGGCGCACAGGAAATGATTGCAATGTCAGATTTTTTCTGGGTACAGTTCGTACGTATTCCCATACATCATAGAGGTACGTACCCAAGACCAGGGGTCATAAATATTACAGTAGTACGAAGTACTGATACCGAAGTACAGTAGTAAATATATCCGCTGCCCCACACCCCATGCTATTCTTGTACTTGTACGAGTCTTGTTGATGAGATTGTTCTACCGGTACGTACGTAGTGTTCTTCTGACATGAAGAAGGCTTTTTATTCAGACACTAGTCAACTACAGTAGAAAATACTGTAAAGTAGTGCTGTATACTATTTGCAGATACGAACCGCACGGGGAAGGAAATTGAAGGGTCTAAAAACTAAAAATATTGGGATGTGAGCAGAGCTGGACCAGTGCTCGTACTGCTTGTGCGAGTCAATGGTGATTGTTTAGGCCTTTTCGATGCGAAGACATCGATCTACTGCTTCGATTTCTTCAGCAAAGAAAAACTGCAGTCTTTGGCAAGGGAACGGAAGGTCCTCGAATGTTAGTTGATGTCGTCAGGTTCTAAAAATCGAAATCTCCAATTAAATGAGACTAAAATTTCTTTCCATAATAAACAACAAGAAACTTCCATTATTTTTTTTTGGCCACACGGCGGCCAATCGAACAACCCTCATTTTTCTAATCCATATCAAAAGCACTTGAACAAGCATAAGAAACCGTTGCGCTGTATAAGTATTTTTTTAAATCAGTATTCCAGTGAAAACGTCATTCCACGCCAGCAACTCAGACACCCCCTAGTAGTGTTCCTGAAAATGGCACGAAAAGATAGGCATTCATTTTCGAAATATAAGGCAAAGAAACTGGAATCGTGGACGGTAACCCCTGCTCGGGGGTTGTTAGTCCTCCGGGACTGGACTGTTTTCTCATCTTTTTCTTTTTTTAAATTGCGTCCGTAGAAGAGACATGTGCTATCAGCGAATCAGGTTTCAGGAAAATCCTAGTCGGACAGAAGAACAAAAACTAGCACAGAAACTCTCTCTCCCCCGCACGTAGCTGTTGACGTTGCACAGAATTTGTTTGCATTTGTAATGTTTGGGTCCCAAGCTGGCTAGCATGTTGACCGCTGCGGGTACTACTAGACCATACTTGTACCGTACAGTCGATCGACATCTTCTGCAATCCGCGGGAAATGGATACCCGTTTAGCTCTTTCATCGGAAGCGCACAGTTTTACTCGCCAACGGCAATACCCGTAGTAGTATCCTAGTTGTCCGCATTTGCGACACAACGCACATTCCTGGAACAAAACAACTGTTGCAACATTCCATACCCCAAGGAGACAGCAAGTCAAAGGATAAATACACTAGTATCGAAAAATGACGGCTGCCACTAACCGAGATAACTCTGTGAAGGTGAAGAAGGCTTCATCAACGACCAAGGTTGCGGGCCCGAAAACAGCGAGTTCGGGGATCATGCACCAAGTCATTATGCCGAAAACCCTCCCCACTGCTCCACCGACGTCTCAACCATCGAAGCCCGTCAGTTTGCCAGCCAACAGAACTGTTGCCACCGTAACAACCACCCACCGCTCCAATTATGCTAAGAAGACAAACGGCCGGGTCTCGAAGAGAAACGGGGTCTGGTACCTGGGAGGCAACCACGTTGTGAAACTCCTCACCAGTGTCGATGGTGATCTAGATCATTCTATTCTCTCGAAGCTAGCAGCTGTCCCGACAGTGGTCGGGGAATTGGCCCTCTCGGTGGAGTCATTAGTGTCCGATGATATCACCGTGGGTGGCTTTGAGAACGATCTCCTAGCGAAGATCGCTTCCAACACCCTTACAGCCAAGAGGGAGATCATGGCAGCAAAGGCAGCAGCCGCACCCAAAGCTACACCGATCTGCACCACGCCAACTCCGCTTGGAAGCACTTCGATGGGAGCAGCAGCCGCTGCATCCACTCACAAAAAAGCCAAGGGAGCCCCGTCCTCGGGATCGGAACAGGTTCCGAATCCACTTCTGGCAAACTACCAACCGGTTCCGAATCCCCTAGCTATTCGAATCACACCCCCAGCTTCGCCACACACTTCGGCCGCTACCGAACAATCCTCCGCAGGCAGTCCCAAGACTACAAAGACACTCCAGACCAAGGGACTGCCCTTGATTCATGCGCGGTGATGCGGCTGTACAGCCCACCAACCAACGCAGCTGGTGATGCTATCCATCCAGTTAAGAAACAAAACGATAGAGTGCTTACATTTTCATAGCACTAGTGCAAACGGATCCATTAATACGATCGATCCATTATACTTGGAGACAAGAAACTACACAGCTGATTTTTTCATCGGGTCGGAGAAGGGAAGCTGATGACCGGGAATACAACCGAGCTACAACCTGTTGTAATACTATATACGCAGCATGCACGCTGTAATGTCGCAGCCCTAGACTCGATACGAGCGCATGCGGATGTGMACGAACAGAGGACCTACATTGGTGGAGGAAAAAGCAAACATACCGATGGAGCAATGTCTCCTACGATTTTGAATACATACTTTTATATACTTTACGAGTTGAAAATTAGGCACAATAATAGCATGGCATGTCATTCTTATAGTGATAGTAATAATTACTAGTACTTGTCTTCTACTGCTTCACCATTGCGCCAGGGTTTCCTCGACAATCAGGTGATGCATGCATTCGACGGTGTTGTTCGGAGTCCCGAAACGGGCGCATCGCGTATCGCACAATCACGAAGTACTTCACATAGTACTGGTATGTAAACGTAAGGAAGGTAGCAGCTTTTTTTGTCCGGGGTCTTTTGCGCTTCTTATGTTGGTGTCTGCCGCTCGTGTCTGTGAACCATCAATCATCGGAAAATACGATCGGAAAGACGTCACCCAGTTTAAAAACAGAAACAGCATCGGAACAACAAGCGCGGGACCTTGAACGACGTTCTCTCCAAGCCAGAAGAAAGGATTCTGAAAATAAAATCCGCGTAGAGAGACAGAGAATGCTACTAGTACCGTGGCACGACTTGCTGCTTCGATTTATGATTAATGGGTGTCCATCCTCTCCTGGCGTTGGATTCTCTAAAATACCGTTATTGGATTTTGCGCGCCGACCACTCGTTCCTCAGGATCTCTACCATCCGATGATGATTTGATTCGATAGAAAAATATGGCATTCATGGCCGTGGTGTCCGTAAATCCCAAGAGGATGACACCTCATGACAGCAGACACGACCATAGAACTCTTAATCACCACAAAATGTCTAGATGCGGGAAGCAAAGCCGCATCACCTCCAGTCATTCKTGACATCAAACTTCGCGCCACAACGCATCACTTCAAATAATTAAGGCAAGAACAATAAGTAAAGTACTAATTCGTCCCTACTGTACAAGAAGATTTTTACGAGACTGTTCCGAATTGTACTAGTGATACCTTGGTTCTGCACCGTTGGTTTTTGCCACCGAAGCGAATAGGGTAAAGAAACCAAGCATGGCTACCGACGGGGCGGTGGCGCGGRTGGAAGGTGACGACGACAACGACGAGGTTTTGGTGAATGCCCTCAGGGCGGTTTCTATCGCTCCCGCCGTCGGGGATGGCAGCACCAGCGGAGGGAAAGAAACGGAGAATCCGATCCTCGTGCTGGACGCTGGGTACGGCTTTCCCAGAGAAAAAAAGGTCCGAAAAGAAAAAATCAACGCCATTGCCTGCCAGATTGCCAATTTCCTGGTGTGGCAGATCGGCGCGGCGGATGCAGGCGACTGCGCCGCCGTTAAGGTCGTCGGCTGCCCCGACGAGGACACGAGGGTCTTGCTCGAGAACCGAACCATCGACCGCATGAAGCGGGCCGGTGCCGCGGAAGCCGTTTCGTCGGGCCTCCCGAAGCACGCCACCYTTGCCTGCGAGAGCCTGGAGGAGTGCCTCCAAGACACTGCAAGGCACGATGCATCCCCCGSTGGCACCGCCGGTGCCGATGCGGAACCCCCCGTGTATTTGTCGCCCGATGCCGACCAGGCSCTGGACCCGKCGGCAGATCCCCCGCGGATCGCCGTGGTCGGCCTGCTGATCGATCGGCGGGTCCAGCCCAACCGCAGCAGGGACCGRGCGAACAAACTCGGTGTGGTCGCGAGACGGTGGCCGCTGGAGGAGTGCTTCGCCGAGATCGATCCCCGCGAGCCCCTCAACGTGGACTGCGTGCTGGAGGGCATGCAGCAGTGGTGGTGGAACAGCAAAGACGCAGGTGGGAGCGGAGCGGGCCGGGCACCCTTTGTCGAGGCCGTGGCGCAGGCCATCGAACACCACGCCGAGCGGCATCCGTCTCGGCCTCTTCACATCGTGAAGGAACCGGTGTGACGACGGGGAAGGTRGTGGTCTTTTGCGGACAGTRACCGAGCACCGCATTCCAAAAAACTAGGCAACAATCAAACAGCATATTTTTGATTCGATTCGACGAGAACTGAATTTCTTTCATAAAGCTTCCTGGAAGGTWCCTAGTTATAAACATGATAGACCCTTTTTCTCTATGAATAGGTAGTTGAGCAGTAGCCATGCCGGTCAAACATAACCGTAGTATGGCAACGGCGGTGCAGAGAGCAATAAAATCACGCAAGAGCCGAACAGCGGCAACACTAGGTTGTCCAGCTGCATCGTGAAAGCCTCGAGGACCGTGGTGAGAGTCGACGCCACCACCAGGGCCCCGAAGCCGTGCCCCGAGGTGCAACAAAGAACGGCGGAGCCGATTGCTACCATGCTGCTCCACATGGCCAAGGATCCCTCCAGGGTTCGCTGGTTCCTACCCCATTTGTGGGTTCCGAAGCTCTTGCCGACCACGGCCCCCATGGCATCTCCTACCCCGATGCAGAGGACCCCAAACTCTGCGAGGAGCAGCAAGACAGAAAAGTGTTGTTCCAGCAACAAAGCATTCTCTGCTTCCCCGTCCGCATTTGCAATCGCAATCGCATCCGCGCTCGGCGCACCGGCAATCAGCGCATCGAGGACCTGGCCGATCCAGAGAGGGATGGCGCACCCCACGATCAGAAACAGGTGCGACACGATGACCTGATCTCCGGAGTCTTTCCGGTCGTCGAGAAAGGCGGTGTAAAAGGCCTGTAGCACTGGCGCTTCGTCGCCGCGCATGGTTTCCAGGACCAGCAGGATCGAGGCGGCGATGGCGTAGGACAGGGACATGAGCTGGGGAAGGCGCAGCGTGATGGGTCCGAACAATATCACCGCAACAAGGTGGAACCATTTCCTGGTCACCACCACCGAGGGTTTCGGTTTCCGCTTGGGTGCAGTCGTTTGTCGCTGTATCTTTTGCGCATCGGTTTTGCCGGTTTTGTTCGGGGATGCCATCGAAAGAATTGCGAGGGTCGGAACGCTTGAAGCGACCAACACGCAAACCCAATACACTAGGCCCCAGAATCGCTCTGTGTCGTTTTCCTTCTCCACCAGAAAGTCTACCAGCCATCGAATGGATAGGAGAGGGAAGAACTTGCCGTAGTGATCATGATACGGCGTCGACTCAAAGGCAGCAGCACCGGGCGTCGTGCACACATACAGCGTCGCATCGACAACCAACAGCGGCCCAAGCACGTTGAGCCCAATCCTCCACCACCACGACAATCTCTCCCGCAAGCTGCTGCCGAGGCACGCAAACGCACAGCAAGACAGGCTTCCCGACAACGCCACCATCGGCCAGAGGGAGGAARCCGTCGTTCCGACGTGGTGGGTTTCGTGCCGGTGGGTGAAACGGCTACGAAACCGTTCTGATGCGGCAGCAGACATCGCCCCCGCGTATTCCGAAACCGCGACCAGGAGCAGCAGGCACACAACCCTCCACTCCCCAAAGGCAAACGATTTTGCCACACCGCTGGTCGCAATCCTTGGCAGCACCAGAAACCAAGCCACGAAAAAAAGCCCGGCGATCGGGTTCCCGATGGACGGATCYAGAACCACGGCGGGCACGTACAACACCGCCGTCACMGCGGTTGGGAAGGGGAGCACCAGGATCGCCGTGATCTTGGCGTACGTGGTCCAGCAGCCCCGGGCTTGCGGATCGCTGCCCGCCGCACCGGAAGAATAATGGGCCAACACCCGGAGGAGGACGGGTACCAAAACAATGCTCATTGTTGCACCTCTTTCTCCTCCGCCTAGGTGCTTGGTGCGTCTGGTTCTGGTTCGGTTCCCGCTGGTTCTGTGCGCGGGAGAGAACGRATTCGATAAAACCACGGAACCAACGGAGGCACAGAGCACCATCCAGGCCTCCCAGTGCCAAACACCGTCGCCGTTGTCGATCGACGGTAGGAAAAAGGGAACGGCTCCCGCCAGGAGGATCCACAGAGAGTCTTCCACCGCTATCGCCATTTGAATTCTTGCAATACACGACGACCGCCACTATTCGTTTTCACACCGGTGTGGTTGGTAACATCMGCGAATCTAGTGGGGCCCAAGCAGTACTATGATGCCACCGCTGCCATGCCGAGTTTTTGTTTCTGCGGTGGTTCTTGTCTTGTTACAGTGCTGGCAGTTGTTTGCTGCGTTTTGTTGCCACAAACCATGGGAACGGGGGAAACAATTCTTTGGTCGGCACTCGGGTCACGAAAAAAAGTTGTTTGTGACAGTTTGATGTGCCGAACTAAAATTTAGATTCGATTCGATTTTCTCGATTTTTCCTCAAATATCTTTCGTGTTGATGAAATTCCCCAAGCACCCCTGACAACCTGTATCTTTCCTCACGAATGGAAACGCAGAAACCATGAAAAATACTTCTTCATAGCAGAACGAGTACTCGTACTAGTATCTACCGAAAATGACACGATGCGAACGAATTTTATTGAGATTCACTTTCACAAGTTCTTAGGGGTGACTTTTTACCGAAAAGGGTCTACTTGAGCAGTACCGTAGAGTAGTTCTATCGATAACATTGAAGTCATCCTCCATCCTTCTGCCTGTCTTGGTGCAACACCATACCATACTTGTATCCAAAAGAATGAGCGCCCCCAGAACATTTGACGAAGCTACGGAAATCGCTGCGGATCCCGCCATTCTGAAGGTTGGCCACAGCGAAAAATCGAAACTGTGAGTGTGTGGCGAGCGGAGGATTCGGTCTGGCTGTGTCGGGAGATTCCGTGCGATGCGTTCTTTCCTTCCTTCCTTTGTTTGCTCCCCGCTCACTCTCGTTTCGTTCCAACGCAGCTATGGGTACTTCAAGATTGCTTCGACGGCATCGGTGGYGCCGGAGGGGCCCCGGCCCGGGTTCCTGAGTGTGACGGACCGGACCAAGTGGGACGCGTGGAAGTCGTCCGGCGAGACCATCCCGGGCGGGGCTTCCGAGGAAGACATCGTGAAGGCCGCCAAGCTCCGGTACACGAACGTGGTGAGGGTCGCCATGGGGGCGGGTGAGCTCGAATCCCTGTCCTAGCCGGCTGCGAGAGCCGGTGTGTTGCTCGTGGTTTGCCGCGCTCCCTCTTGCCGGACCGTTCCGTGCTGGATTGCATCGAATTTGTTTGGTTTGGTCGCCGCTTCGATTTGGTGGTTACTGTCTGTACTGCTAGTCTCCCAAGGAAGAGACACCATGCAATCCAGCAATATATATATATATTTATTGGTTGCTGCTCTCATTCAGCTTTCCCGGTTTGCCCAGCGATTGGTGATGATGGATGGATGGATGGACTGACGAGACACACCGTTTTCTTCCTTGCTATGTCAAGCGGCTCGTCTACGTCATAGTCTCTCGGAGAGCGGGAAATGAATGATCCGAGAAAGGAATTCGAAACAAACTACTGAATGTTTTATGGACGCAAGCTGCGTTCTCTTTGTGATTATCGACAGACCGCTCGGCCCTATTATTTCGAGCACATACATCTATCCGAACCAGGATGTGTTAAAGTAATACAGTAGCAATAAACACTGTACTAGTGGCATCTTTCAATACATACCTTCGGTCGATCTTCAATACAGAATCAAGGTGTGTCCCCCACATTGCTGACTAAGATGGCAGTTTACCGGAATCTGCACGGTATTGATCTAGCTATCCGGAAGACTATGAACGTAGGCCAAAAATCCTGGTTTATGTTGTTAGTACAAAATACTTGACGTCAAAATAAGAATTCAACTTTGTTAGTTATTCAAGGATATGTGTGTGTGTGTGTGTGTGTAGGAACAGAGCACTGCCGATTTTGATAGTTAATGCTGTATCTGCATCGTGCGCAGKGATTCGTCGGCTCTGCCGCACCCTGTCGGACTGCTGGTTGGTTTGCTTGCTTGCGTCACAGTGGGTTGCTACTGTTTAAAACGGCTTGCGGAGTCCGTGCTGGTTGATGTGGTAGTTGCTGCGCTCCACACGGTGGGCTTGGGCTTTGGCCTCGTCCTCTTCTTCGGTCTGGATCTTGGACATTTCTTGTACGGTTCCGGCGCCAACTTGTTCGACCTTCTGGAGTTCCTTGGCGAGCTGGTAATCCGCAATCTGCTGGGGAGTCATGCCGGCCAAGCTCTCGCTCTTGTCCTGGTGGGCAACATAGTCGGTGTCCTTAACATACGCATTCGGTGTGGTGTAATCGGCGGGGACAGAAAGCATGCCGTGGTCCTTTTGGCGAACGGCTGCCAACCTGGTAAAGGTTCCGGATCGTGCCGTGCGGTTTGAGTTGGCCGCAACGGCTTTTTGGTGCTTGTCCTTGTGCGCTGCGTAGACGGCGGCGTTTTCCTCTTGCTGGAGAGCGATCGCGAGTCTGTGGTCCTTGTCTTCCTGGGAGAGGTTTGGGTCGTCGATGTTCATGGACATCTTTGCGCCTCCGGGAGTGGCGGCGCCACTGCCCATCATGACATAGTCCCCATCAGGTGTCTTGGATTCTTCCGACATTATGAATAATTGGTTTTGTAGGTTGCTAAAAGTACTGTTTTGAATCTAAAGGAAACAGGCGCATCGGTTGYGATTCCGAGAGATTGGGAAGGGGAGAGAAGAGGAACGAACGAAATGGCGTCAGAATATTGGCCATCGAATACTACGATATTCGGCAACGACTACCATCCCCGGATAAAATTTCGAATCCTCGGACGATTCTGACGATCCCATCGTGAAAAAGAACCCGAAGGCATCGAAGGAAGAATGATGAAATTCATCACCAGCCATGGCCGAGGCAGCGAAATATAATAACACAACAACCCCAGATAGGAAAATGAAYCTATCTCCAGTCAACTAGATTCCTCGACACCTTCATAGGATCTCTGTGCCAATCCATGCTCGCTCTGCAGCGAACGGAAAGGAGACACTCGAGAACAGACGGCACTTCCGAAGTGTGGGTTCGGTCATCRCTCGTTTATCGTCGCGTGCAACCTCTCGGAAATTTTTTGGSACCGGCCCATTGCGCATCCTCCGCACAATCCTATGGAGCAAACGCAAACCGGAYCCGGGGGGCCGCCATGGTCGACGTACCTCGCGAGAAACAATGCTGCTGTATTTGAGTTGGGGTTCAGTGCCTCGTGTTGTTGTTGCSGGTTGCTCAGCTTGCGCCGTCGTTCTTTCGTGCATTGAACTAGCATTCGCGACCATGATCGTGTCGGCCTGGTCAACGGTCATGTATGACTTTTTGACTCTCGATCGGCACTAGGCCCTCATACTCGGCGGCTGCACATAAAAGTATACAAATACGTATAATATATATCAAAATAYATTGGGGGCATGTCAAAGGGGGAGACGAAACTCTTATTACGAGAGCAATTGATGTAACGGAGATCAGGGGTCATTCTACATTTATGACCCCTGACGGAGATACTGTACATGGTACGTACATATCTACTGGTGGTACGGTACATACGTACTCTTTTTTACGTAATGCATGTATGGGTACATTTTGCGGTTTGTTGCTTTGTGTACAATGAATATGATTCTTCACAAAAACAAAATACTACAATTCTGTAACTCATTGCATGCCACATTGTGAAATCAAATAAAACAATCACAACACAATCATAGAAAGGAAGATTGTCTGCATGGCATGGAATAGCGTGCGGTAGTATTTTCCAGAATGGCTTTTTCTTTTTTGTCCGKCCCGGCTTGCTTCAATCGGCAACAATGTTTCCGTCCTCGTCAAAGGCCATGTCYTTCAGGGGMCGAAAGGTCCTCCTGTGGATCGGAGAGGCCCCGTGTGTTTTSACGGCCCGCATGTGGGCGGCSGTGGGGTACCCCTTGTGTTGCTCCAGCCCGTAGTGGGGCCACAGTTCGTGGTAGCCCCTCATGAGCCGGTCCCGCGTGACCTTGGCGAGGATCGACGCGGCGGCGATGCAGTACTCCCTGCCGTCTCCCTTGACGATGGAAGTGGATTCGCAGGGCATGTCGGGCGGAACCCGGTTGCCGTCGATGAGTGCATAGTAGTCCTCGGCGCTCGCGGCGGCAGCGGGAGCGGGAGCATCCTTGTCGTTGTTTTTGGTGCTGGTGCTGCTGCTGCCGTTCGTGACCACGTAGCACCCCTTCTGCTCGATGCTCGCCCCGGGAACGATCGGTATCGTCAAGTCCTCCCCGAGCACTATCGCATCCCCGTTATCGACCGCSAGGGCGGTGGCGGCGGCCGCCATGCCCCTCAGGGTGGCCTGCAGGATGTTGACCCGGTCGATGAAGGGAGCGTCCATCACCGCCACCGCCCACCGAACGCCTTCCGATTCCGTAATGGCCGCGTACAGGTCTTCCCGCTGCTCCTCTCTGGTGATCTTTTTGCTGTCGGTGATCCCGTCCAGGTCCACGGGAACAATCGCCGCGGCCGCTACCACGGGTCCCGCCAGCGGGCCCCTCCCGGCTTCGTCGACCCCCATCACGAAGCGCACCGCGTGCCCACCGGGCCGCAGCTTGCTTCCGCTCGCTTGCGTCTCGGAGAGCARCCTCGTTTCTTCGGTGCGCGGAAGGCAATCCGCCCCGCCCCGGGCGGAACCGGCGGAYGCGGGAGACTCTTTTGTTTTGCCCCGGGCACTCGTCGTTTTTGCCCCTGCCTTTTTCGTCTTTTTGGTGGCGCCCCGTTTTTTTTCTSCCTCCCCGGAAGCCGGTGTCGCTCCGGAAGCAGCCGTCGATCGGGAGCGCTTCGTTTTCTTTGCCGCAGCCGCCGATCGGGTCCGCTTCGTTTTCTTTGCCGGCGGCGGCGAAAAATCGGGATCGCGTCCCGCTGCCGCTGCCACGGAGGGACTCGCGCCGGCCTTCGAGAGGCCCCGGAGCCGGGGGCTGCGGCGGAGGGCGGTCGAAGCGGTCCTCATTGCAGACGCTGCCCTCGTTGCAATCATCAACGCCACCAGCGGTGCGGGGATTGCGGTTTTGTTTCTGCTGCTGCTAGAGCCTATGCCCGCACACRCTGTTGCGACAAACAGGACGAGGTGCCAGAACCCCCGGTTCATGAACGGAAGCCTCGAATGCCTTGGTGCTTTTGGAACGGATCGGAGAACAGGATCGTCGGCTGGAAGAGTACAAGGCTTCGTTTGTGGCAGATAGAAGTTGTCGGGTGTATTGTGTTCGGAAGCCCCTCCTGGTGGCAAATGTCAGCAAACGGTTTTGATGAAAAATAATGTACGGAGCCGCTTTAAGGGTGCAAAGGSACCTCGAAAGATTGTGATGGTTGACGCGCCAAAAACAGAGTCCAGATGATGCGCGCAAACAATGCCATCGGTCAGGGTTTTGAAAGCGGTGAAGAACGAGATTGSTACGATTGCTACGATAGAGTTGGGGATAATCTGGCCTTCTCGAAAAGGAGATGGAACGGATATATTACAGTACGGTAGGTACATACATAATACGTACATACCTTTAGGTATCGGTACGTACTCGTAATCGGTAGCACGGCGTTCTTCTCGCCTTGTTCACTTCGTTGTACCGACCGTTATTCGTACCGTAATGTACGTACTGGGTACTCCACTTCTACAAAACCAAGCATCTTTCCCACACAAGAAACAACTGCCACAAACCAAAACGTTCCCGTAGCACTGACCGCACTGACAAAAGCAAAGCAACCAATCGGATCGGTTTCGTTTGCTGATTGCCGCACGATACGGAACCCATGAGCGAGGCACCACCGTCCRCCGTGTCCGCGACACCGTCCACGATGCGCTATCGCCACAACGCCACGACCGCTTCCGACGGGGGCCATGGCTTCGCGAAGGACCGCGGTGGCCAGAGAGGCCCCGGCGGAAGGATGCACCGAGACGCGGGCGCATCSGGGCCGGCGGGAAGGACGCGGCAGGGGACGCGCGGGGGGGGGSACCGAGAGCGGCAGCGGCGGACGCAGAAAGAGAAAGAGAACCAGCGGATCCGYGACGAAGAACGCTTCCTYCGGCACCTGAGGACCGCGACGGCGGTGGTGTCGGCGGGGATCGTCGTGGCGGTGGCCTACCTGGCCTGCCTCCTGCTGGTGATCGATCCGGAGCTGCAGTCCCACCTGCACCTGCCGAACCTCGGAGAACACACCGGCATCAARGGCTATTACGACCGGGTTTCTTCGTGGTACTCGTCTTACTACGAGTACGCATCGTCGTCGGCARCAAGAAACACGCAACAACAGGAAGGGGATGGGAAAACTATGGACCTGGACGTGGACTTGGAAGTGGACCTGGACATGGAYATGGACMTGGATTTTTATCCGAATTCGGATGCTGGAAAAATTGAGAAAACCGATGACTCGGATGCCCATTCTGCAGTACACCAAGAAGGTGACGAAAGCGACACCGGTGGTGGCATTGGTGATGACGACGACGACGATGATGATGATGACGCGATCGACGACGACGACGACGACGATGATGATGCGATCGACGAGGAAGGCGAAATCGACGAAACGTCCTCTCCAATATACACGATACCAAACTCGATGGATCACATCGGGGACAAATCGGATCGATACGCTCTCCTGAGAAAGGAGTGGGACGAGCGGAATCCCCCAAACGATAGCGAGCGATCCCTGCGTGCCCTGAAAGAAATAGTCGAAAACAACCACGAAAAGAACAAGTTTTCCTCGATCCTTCACCGTCTGCGGCCTCCCCCCGGCAACGATGCSGACGRGGAGATGAACTACGACATCTACGATTGCCCGGACGATCCCCCACCCGGATATCCTMGGGAGTACAAAACGATAGACGTGTTGCGACACTGGCCACCCAACCARAACCTGCCGGAAGCAACAACCACGGCTGCTAGCGATGGCGAGGCCGATGACGGCGATGCCGGGAACGGCACACAAACGATGTGGGCCCATCTGGGCATCTGTGTCTTTGATTACAACCGCGACTAYGACAAGGCCCTCAACTACCGTTCGAACGAGGTTCCCTTTGTGGTTCGGAACGATCCGTGGGTAGCCGAAACCGTGGAGCGCTGGAACGACGAAGGCTACCGCCGCACCTTGTTTGGGGGCCTCGGCCACAGCGGCAGCGGGACCACCGATGCGAACGGYAGCGAAAACGACAACGGCGGTGTTTATGCCGATGCCGACGCCTCCGCTGCCGAGACGAATCGAGGGACCACCGTGCACCACCGGGCCGAGCGCGCGGTGACGAACCAGATCTTGTTCCGGCACGGACCGAAGAAAAAGGCCCCAAAGACCAACACCTACGCCAAGATGCCACCGAACCGAAAACGAGAAAAGACCGGGCCGGTCCGGGGAAAAAAGCTGCCCCCCCCCACCAAGCTGATCCAGATGACCTACGAAAACTGGTACGAGCTCGCCATGGAGAAAGAAAGGAGGCTGGTATCAAACCAAACCAGCCTCGCGGAGGGCGGCGACGGCCTCCCCCGGCACGGCTACGAGACCAAGCCCGATCGAGCGAGCGACTCGTACTACTATTACTTTCGGCTGGTGGGCTGCGGGGAAAAGGAGGGCTGCGAGAAGAACTCCACCGAGTACCTCTTCGACGAGCTGCCCTTCTTCCAGCCCCGGAAGAGCCGCGGGCCGAGCGATCCGCGAAGCGGCAAGCGATCCAAACCCACGAAACCGAGGAGGGGATCACCGCGGGGCCAGACCCATCCGGCGTCGCCGGAATCCACGGAACCGGCCCCCKGGGACCACCGAGAAAACCTCTACCTCGTGGAATTGGACAAGCAGCGGGGAGTGAGTGTCCGCTCGTTGTTTCGACGAGAACGGCAGCGCGTGTTTGCTTTTGTGCTTCTGCTCTTTTGTTCTTCTTCGTAGGGCGTTGCTCTGTGTGTGTTTTTTGTGTGTGTCTGTCTGTGTCCGTGTGTGTCGTGCACGATTGTTTTCTCACGCTGCCTCTCCCCCCCCCCCCTTCCGTTCTCCAGATCCATTGCCGGTTCGGCATGCCGGGCATGATTGCCGCCAACCACTACGACGCGAGCCGCAACGCGATCGCCGTCCTCGGAGGGACCCGGCGGTACGTGGTGTCGAGGCCGGCGCAGTGCCGCAACCTGGGCCTCTTTCCGCCGGGGCACCCYTCGGCCCGGCATTCCAGGGTCGATTGGACGACGGCCCCGGCCGATTACGAAGACCTGGTCCGGACSGTCGACGAACGCAGCGACGAAGCGGAACCGCTGTCGCCGCCGTCGTCTTCGGAYAACACTGTTCCGTGGAAAGAATACAACGAATCCCTGTCGCTCCTCGCCAACCAAGCCAGGTCCACAGAGGTTGTCCTGGAAGCCGGCGACGTTCTCTACCTGCCTAGCTACTGGTTYCACTACATTGTCAGCCTGGATACGAACATGCAGTGCAACACACGCTCGGGAAAAGGAGACGGCAGGGAKGACCAAACCATGACAGACTGTGGGTTTCGGCCAAAGAAACGATAAGAGCCGCGCGTCTCGGGCGAAAGACGGCAATCGCTTGCAGCGAAAAAGCGATCGGAGCAAAACGCTCGTGTCGAGAAGGATCCAATGCCATACCACACTGTAACTGTAATATACCATGTTATGCTATGATATGATATGATATGATATGCTATAACAAGTTCGTTTCAAAACGTAAGAGTGACTCTTCTAGTCTATGGGAAATATCGTCTGGGAGGATCCAATGCCATACCACACTGCAACTGTAACACATCATGCTATGCTATGCTATGCTATACAAGTCCGTTCCAAAATGACTCTTGGAACCTATGGGAAATATCGTCTGGGCTGCATACTGTAGAAGGCACATACTTTACCGTGCATACCGCGATGTTGCATCGGATGGAACAGCATACAATCCAATCAAATTGCGCTGCGCTGCGCTTCGCTGCGTCGTGTGCTGTGGTCAGTCGCTGTGGTCAGTAGCTGTGGTCAGTCGCTGTCGCTGTCGCTGTCGTCCAGAATGAATCGCCGCTTGGCATTCCCKCCGCTGGTTCCGTTCCCGGACCGTTTCGCGAGCGGCGTGTTTTCGCCGTCGATCTCTTCCCCGCTCTGCTCCYCCGGCTCCGAGCCGCCTTCCTCTCGCCCGGTAGGGCTGTCCGTGCCGGTCCCTCCGCCTTTGCCGCCGTTTGGTTCTTCTTCCTTCGTTTTCTCCCATTCGCTGCCGGGGGGSCCGCCGGTCCTCCCATGGGAGAGTCCTTCTCCTCCGGCGCGGTCCGCGTGGGCCCCTCCCCCCTCCTCGTCGCCACTAAAGGCACCCTCGATGTCGCTCGCGTCGGAACACCCGGTGGAAGAGCGGGCGGGAAGTGTTCCCTCCTTTTCGCTTTCCTCCACCACCGGGAACTCGTGCCCGGCGGTCCCCCCGTCCCCGAGGCCGGCCCGGTCCGCACAGCAAGAGCAGATCCAGTCYCCCTCGGGAACGACCGAGCGGCCGACGCAGGAAGCGTGGAAGCTCTTGCCGCACCCGGGGTGGGCGTCCCCGCCGTCGCAGTACATGAGCTCCCCGCCGTCGTCGCAGACGCAGCAGACGTCGTCCTCGTCCTCTTCGTCCTCGTCCTGTTCTTCCTCTTCGCCGTCCCCCACCAAAAAGCCGTCCTCCTCGAAGCGGTCCATCCGTTCGTCGTGATCGTCCTCGCTCTCGTCGTAGGCTCCCATGGTYGGGTTTCTGCTGCCACGGTCCGGGAACCCTTCTGCCGGCCCCCGCCCGGGGGCCAGCAGCGTGCTCCCGCCCGCACGGTTCTGGAGCTGGGCCAGGTCGAGCTCCAGCCTCGTCCCGGTTTCCGGGTGCTCGAACAAAAGGCCCCGGGGGGGTTCTTCGGTTCCGACCCTTGGCCGTGGGGCGTACCCGAAGCGGCCGGTGCCCGGGTCCGCCACCAGCAAGGCCAGCGGGGAGAGCCCCCCGGCCTCGTCCCTGGCCCGGACCCCGAGGGAGGTGTGGCCGAAGCGGCCCCCCCTSYCGCACACAAAGAGCTCGTCCTCCGGGGAGAGGACGCAGGTGGGGAATCCCTGGTCCGTTGCCTCGTCCTCCTCCATSGACAAAAGGCAGACCTCCAGACCAAGGCCGGCTTCTTCCAGAGCGGGCCTCCCGTAGACCGCGAGGGCCAGCTGCATGCGCTGGTCCTCCGCGTCCAGCACGATGCTCCGTCGGACCTGGACGGTGGGGTTGTTCCTGCCGCTGTAGTGGCCATTGCTTCCGGCGCGGCCGATCCGGAGGTAGTGCCAGGTCTCGTCCGAAAGGTCGCTCAGGACCTGGTATCCGGCYKCGTGGGCCCCGCCCCTCTCCCCCCTGGCGGCCTCCCTCTGCTGCYKCGACCTTTGTCGGATCCGCTCGACGACCTCCYTCCCAAAGAGGGCCACCACGCAGGCCTTGAGGGCGAGGTTCGGGAGGGGGGCAACGGTYCTCGGCAGCCTCTTGCGGCAGGTGGGGCAGCGCTTCTCCGGATCCCGGTCGAACCACCACTCGATGCAGGGCCCGCAGAAGGAATGCCCGCAGGGCAGCGCGATCGGCGGGTAGACCACCTCGTGGCAGACCGCGCACAGGAGCTCCCGGCGGAGCTGCTCCGGCGGGCGGTAAAACAGAGAAGAATTCGTCGATGCCGATGCCGATGCCGATGCCGATGAATTGGGGTTTGGTGCGTTCTCTCGCTGGCCATTCCCGTCGTTTCCGTTGTCGTTGCCAGCAGAGGTAATGCCCGGTGGTTCCCCCCGTTGGTTGCGCTCGGATCCGCKTTCCCCAACTTTGGTTTCGAGGGCGGCGGGAGACGCGCAGGCCTGCATCAGCGATCGTATCTGCCGCAGCTCGWGGTCCTCCCCGTCTCCTCCATCGCAATGGTCGTCGTCCACCCTCAGGTCCCGGCCGAGGACCTCGCGCTTCAATCGAGCGAGCGAGACGTCGTTGTTGTCGTCGTCGTCATTGTCGTCGCCGTTGTTCTCGCTGCATTCGCCGTCGCCGTCGTTTTCGTTGTCCCCACCGTGGAAATAGCGCCTGTGGTTGTCTTTCATGGCTTCCAGGCGTCGCTTCTTCCTCGGAATTTTGGTGCTCTGGGACCAATCGGTGCCCGGATCGGGACGCAGCGGTGCGGAAGCGGAAACGGAAACGGAGGAAGTTCCATCTTCGGGTCCTGCTGCCGCTGCAGCTGTAGCCGTAGCTGTAGCTGCAACAGCGGCTTCGTCCCCGGCCGGGGCAGCGGCGGCAGCAGCAGAAACAGAAACAGAAACAGAAACAGAAACGAGAGCGCCAGCGCCCTCACCCACATCGTCGCTCTCGCCCACTGCGGTTTCCAAGGAGCATCCCGCTGTTTCCTCGGTGACCATGGCGTTCTTGGTTCGTTCGGAGGCCCCGAGCAAGACGATGATCTTCCGCTTTGATGCAATCCCGTCGGCCGGAGGGAAAAAATGCGGTGTTTGTTCTGATTGTTCTGATCTGATCTGCTTTGTTTTGCTTTCTTCCCTTCTTTCCGACGGGGTTGTTCCTCCTCCGGTGTGGTTTCCGTTTGTTTCCGGCTCTGGGATTGGTTTGGGGATTGGTTTCTCTTTCGCTCGSTTTGGTTCCGCTTTTGMCTTTTGATTGGTACTCTTACTCGTATTCGTACTCGTACTCGTRTGGTTTACGGRTTGTGTCAGTTTGGGGCGAAACAGAACTGAGAGTCCGAAATATCCATCGCATCGCATCATTGGGATTTGGAATTGGGAGCAGCAATCTTGGTCCGAGTAACTCGTACATAGTACGGGACGATACTTTACTGCTAAACGTCTAGTGGTACAATTACGGCATGATGCAAAGTCTCAAGGTACGATCATACCTAATAAGGTATG
Organism: Pseudo-nitzschia multistriata; assembly: GCA_900660405.1. Taxonomy (NCBI): domain Eukaryota; phylum Bacillariophyta; class Bacillariophyceae; order Bacillariales; family Bacillariaceae; genus Pseudo-nitzschia; species Pseudo-nitzschia multistriata. The sequence goes on along the minus strand of CAACVS010000015.1, from coordinate 106,084 downwards.
ATCACATGTGTTGAGGTATGATCATACCTCTTTGGGTATCATCATACCTGCATGGGTATGATCCTATCCTGATAGATATGATCATACCTAAAAAGGTATGATCATACCGGCCTGGGTATGATCATACCCTGATGGATATGATCATACGTGTCAGGGTATGATCATACCTGTTTGGGTATGATCATACCTTCATGGGTATGATCCTATCCTGATAGATATGATCATACCTAATAAGGTATGATCATACCGGCCCGGGTATGATCATACCCTGATGGATATGATCATACGTGTCAGGGTATGATCATACCCAGATAGATATGATCATACGTGTCAGGGTATGATCATACCCTGATGGATATGATCATACCTGTCAGGGTATGATCATACCCTGATCGATATGATCATACCTGTCATGGTATGATCATACCTGTCAGGGTATGATCATACCCTGATCGATATGATCATACCTGTCAGGGTATGATCATATCATACCCTGATGGATATGATCATACGTGTCAGGGTATGATCATACCTATTGAGGTATGATCGTACCCAAACTCTTGGCGCGGGAACAGGAACGGTTCCGTTTCGTTTCTGGTTCGTGTTGTTTCTGTTTCGGTCTCCGTTGCACGAAACCAAACCCATCAAAAAGAAAGATTCCGTTGTTACCGCAACACCCAGCGAAGGTTCCGTGACAGCCSCAACCACACCGCATTGCCCCCGGTGCACGGGGTTGCCGATTGCCACCAGCACGGGCAGTCCATCGCACCCGTGCCGTGCCGTGCCGTGCTGCCACTTGTCCACCTTCCCGACAGCCCGTTCCAACCGATGGCGAGGCCGATCCGGATCGCGTCGCTCAATGCRTACCTCATCTGCGGGCTCTTCAACCGGTACCGGACGACGCACCCCGAGCGGCGKGCCTCGAAGATCCGCCGGGAGYTYCTGGGGCCGCACGGACCGGATGTTTGTTTTTTCCAGGAAGGTGKGTGGGTCGATTTTTGCTCTTGGCGTTGATGTTGATCTTGGTTGGTTCCCAGGTCATGGATCSTGGAATATCTAGCCTGCGGCTTACCCCGATTTTGTTTCTCGGTCGTTTGTGGTTTCCTCCTTTGTTCTGTGGATGGCTGGAATGAACTTCAATGGAACGGCTGTGTGGTGGATTGGATGGAACGGAACGGAAAATGGAAAATGGAACATTCCATTGAATCGCATCCGTCTGAATGTGCATTTTCCCCGAAACCCCCGCAAGTGTGGGGAAGCGGAATCCGCGAGCTCACCGAGGGCATCGAGCACGCGATCCCCCCGGGGCGAGCGTCTCTGTTTCCGTCGTGGTTTGCACCGTCCGGCAGAGCCGCTCCGGGAAATCCGGAAGGAAGTTCCAGCACTACCCCACCAGCGGGCCGGGACGGCAGCCACAGCAACAACATTTCCAACAACAACAACAACAACAACAGCGGCAGCCACGGCGGTAGCTCGTTTTCGCTCCTGGCTGCCCTCGTGGAACTGGTGGACACCCTGTGCTTTCACTGGAAAAAGACGGGGGGCCTGTACGACGCAAGCCTTTCGGACCCGCCGTTGACCTGTCGGTACCGCCGGAAGCACACCTTTGCGGTGAGCCGGTCGAGGTCCAACAAGGGGGTGGAGGCAACGCTCTGGGACGTCCCGCAGTGGTCGGAGGRGGSCGTGGATTCCCGCTCCGGGACGGAGGCCACCGAAMKGMCGCGCCGCGACACGGGCAAGAACAAAAGCAAAAGCAGCCGGCACAAGCAGCTGCTGGTCTTCAACACACACCTGGACCCGTGGCATCCCTCCAATCGAAAGAAACAAATCGGCGAACTCCTCYGCTTTGTGGAAGACACGCTGTCTTCGATCGAGCGGGCGTCCGGAAACGCACGGGGCTGCTACGACTGGTCCCAGACGGCCGTCCTGGTACTCGGCGACTTCAACGTCAAGGCCGGTTCGGAGGAATACATGGAACTGCTGGGGGCGGGCKCTTCCGAGCCAAGCCTTCCGTCGGCAGACGGTCCTCCGTGCRGGGATGACGCTCCCTGCCTCGGCTGGATCGATTATTTTGCCCTTGACCACGGAGCACACGAATCGCCGTCATCGTCGAGGGGCAACAGCGAAACGCACGAGCAGGAGGAGCAGCATCGGCAACAACAACAACAACAACAGCAACAACAACAGCAGCAGCAGCAGCACACGTACGCCCTGCAAAACTCCATGGTAGAATACCCCGGGGACTGCGGCCGCATCGACTACGTCTTTGGAATCCACCGCCTCTGGGCCCGCGGGGGGGCGGAGGGCCCCTCGAACCGGCCCCGCGAGTTTCTGCGGCTGGCGGTGGTCGACCGATCGGTCCGGAAAGAACCGGTCGGCGACGAGTCCTCGGACCACTACGCCCTGGTCCTGGAGCTGGTTCCGGCCGTTCGTTAGCGCTAGAAGCCCCRCCGTGCTTCCGCCCAACCGAACTCGTTTTGGTACGCCGGTAGTGGAATACGCTACACGTTATCCATTGAAACAAGCACTTGGGTTGGGAGGAGCCGCTGCCGGTTTCGAGACTCCATCGGCGGGTTGTTCACCACGGAATCCATCGCGGAAGCAAGCTTCTGATTTAGAACACCGTTCAAGGATCGGCGCTCTGCATTGCATCCTAAGGTACTTTTCTTGTTGTTTCGTCGTAACCAATGGAATATTTTAATTATCCAATTATTCTAATCTACMTAATGCTCCTCGGGGCCGCAGTGTCTCGCTCGGACAGAATCGCAAACGCAGCACTAACAGTTTCAAAAAGAATAGGCAGTTCAACAAGCAGTTCCATCCATGAATCGAACACACGTAATTTGTGTCGAATTCATTTCACGACGGAATTCGAAAAGTTCCACAGAGCATAGCATCGCATCGCATCGCATCGCATCGAAGCAATCGGATCGATTGCTCTCGACCAACGGTACACCCGCCGCCGGATGTATGTACAGCCGTAAACGTAAAACCATTCAATGCACTCCATCGATGTACCGCCCTCAAACTCGTCGTTTTGTTTTCCTTATTTTTTCTTGCCCTTGCCCTTCGACAGACCGGCGTTCAGCAAATCGTCCAGGGTCTCGGTTTTCTTCTGGACTTTTTTCCGGGCCACGGGGGCCTTCTCGGGGGCCGCGTTCGCCGCCTCCGCCTTCTTGGCCGCCTTTGCCGCCAGCTTCGCCTGCAGCTTGGCCGCGTCTTCCTGGTTTCGCTGGGCGGGCGTGCCTTCTCGGTTGTKGCCCTTGTTCTTGGCGGCCTCCTTGGCCTGGCGCTTGGCCCTGTCGGTGTCGCGCTGGTTTCCGCGGGACATGGTTGTTGTGCTCTGGCTTCTGTGGGTGGTTGGTCGGAAGACCGTAAGACGAGGGGGTGGGTAGATTGATTCGGTGAACGAGGTGAGCTCTTTGGCCACTTGTGGAGCGTCGCCAGCGGAAGTGTTGCGCGGGGACCGGTGGTGCTGCGTCCAGTTGTCGTGACTCTTCTTYTGTTTTCAACCGCCTTAATCTGATGAACGACACGGGAAGTTGTGAAGTACAGTAAAGGCAGTACAACACAGTACGGCAATAGCGGTACGGTACTCGTACTACTTTAGGAAATACTATACTGTACGGTAGAAGACAACCATCCACTCTGTGATGCTGTAACGTTCGTACCGGTATGACCCCTGCCGGTACCGTACCTCGTACCTCCGTACAGTGCCACCAACATATCCATGTGTATGACTCCTCGAACAAGCACTAACCTACGTTCTGTACCAGCAACTACGAGTACTCGTTCGTACTCGTTCCACGTTGCTTTCGTCCATCGAAGAAAAAACAAACGAAAAAATTTGTGGCAGAGAAAAAATGAGACTTCCTCCACCCTCAAAGCAACTTTTGCGGGTGAAATAAAAAGCTCCTCCTCAATATTATTTAATGATTCAAATGCTGCTTTTTGGGTTGCAGTAGTAGTACTTCTGGCATCAATCAATTCAAAAGAAGTACAAACTTGATTTCAGTGTATGTTATTATGGAYGCTTGGGTGGAGAGGGGGCTTGAAAATAACCTATTTTGACTGCTGCTGGTGGTGGCATACTCGTCCTGCCACAAGAAGAAGAAGAAGGAGGAGACGAGGAAGACGAAGAAGAACAAGAACAACAAGAACAACAACAAACACAGCATGCAGTATGAGGAGAGAGAGAAGAACAACAATGCTGGTGGTGCAATTTTCCCCTGCCTACCACAAGCAGCAAGAGTACTACTAGCAATAGTAGTAGTAGTTAAACAATTAAACAACAAAAGCAAAGGAAAGGAGGATCTGGATATTCCAACAGCAGCGCTTCTGCTAGTAGTAGTAGTAGTAGTAGTAGTAGTAGTAGTAGTAGTAGTAGTAGTAGTAGTAGTAGTAGTAGTAGTAGTAGTTGTTGTTGTTGTTGTTGTTGTTGTTGTTGTTGTTGTTGTTGTTGTTGTTGTTGTTGTTGTTGTTGTTGTTGTTGTTGTTGTGGTTGTTGTGGTTGTTGTGGTTGTTGTGGTTGTTGTGGTTGTTATTATTACTATTATTATTAGTAGTAGTAGTAGTAGTTCTCACTGTTTCTCCATCAGCAGCAGGATGAGCAGCAAATCTGCTCTTACTACTAGTACAATAAAAAAAACCATGCTGTCTCTTCTTGATGGTCCTTCAAGTGATACTGGTAGCCCTAAGTTGACAATACTGAAAATCTTGGTGGGAGTTTCAGCTGTTGACATGACATAATGCTGGTACTAGTCCAATTATCATCATTCTTCCTTCTTTTATTCAAAAGAGATGCTGACATTGTCATATATCTTTGTCCATACTACTACTACCAGTACTACCATAATTTCTCTCTGCTGATGGGCTCCTTGTCATTGGAAACAAAACATGCAACTTGCTACTGCTAGTATAAATTGACCCTCCTCTTAAATGTTACTAATCACCCTAAACTATGTGAGATGACTACATGATTATGCATTTGCAAATACTACTAGTAGTATTACTACTATCAATATTAGTAGTAGTAGACAGGCAGCTAGGAGTACCAGCAGTAGTAATTCAAAACATTATACTACTTCCTTACTAACAATACCACACACCAACAAGTCCCCATGTGCCAAACCCAGGATCAAGAACTACTGACAAAAATTTGTGATTTCTGTCACCAGTCTAAAGTCTACACCATTTACTAGCAGACTGTTGCTCATTTACTAGACAACAACTAGTACCTTCTTCTTCGTGGCCTGGTGGAACCTAGTACTCCTACATGGTTTGGCCAGGTTTCACTACTAGAAATACTAAATGGAATTTTTTATTTTCAATTAATTTGGTCCTTTTGAGGGTCTATTTCACTTGTTACTAGTAAAGGATCAGTCAAGGGAGTCCACAAAAATTTCTCAAGTATTCTTGCTGAATGAATAATAAATCTACTAGTGGTAGCAAAATGGGCTCCCCTCTATTCCTAGTGGTGGTAGTACTGGCTAGTAGGCAGTAGATTTTGGATATTTAGACTGGTGAATGGCCAGAATTTTCAGTCTAAATTGGTCATGTCTACTAGTACTAGTAGTAGTACTAGACTGTGGCATAAAGCAGCACTTTGGTGATGACACATGTTTTGAGAAAACAAAATCATCATGATTGCTGGTGACACATCACATCAGCATTCTGGGATAATGGTACTAACAGCTTTTTGCTGAATGACCAAAAAGTAGCAGTAATTTGAGAATTCCTCAGCAGCAATATCTCTGTGGGTCTGATGCAGCCTTTAGCATTTCCTTTGTACTACTAGTTCTCTGGGAATATGATGTTACTACTAATAGAATGTCATTACTGAAGAAGGGATAGTAGGAAACAAGGATGAGGAGAGTTATCTTGTTGTATCTTGTGATACCACTACTATTTGTAGTAGTAGTAGACCATGATCTACTCTTTGTACTGCTATACTACTGGTGGTAGTGCCACTACTAGTATTATACAATTTCATAGTGGTTTGTGCTGCTAATAATTGTACTTCTTGATTGTGTTTGTGGTTTTGTTTTGTTTTGTGCTACTGCTTCTGCTATTACCAGTACTACTGGTAAAAAGAAGATTGGTAGCATCATCATGAAATGCTAATCCATCACCACCATATCACGGTGGTGGCACTGGTGATGCACTCATTATTATACAACACAAATATTTTCTGCATACACAAAAGATTTTGTCAAGTGTTTCATCCTGATGTATTTTGCACTAGTAATCATAAAAAAATAATTATGTATCAGGCTGACTCATTTCTTTTTCCAAGTTGCAAGTAGAGCTGCTGACACTACTAGAACTGAGGACATGCCCATTTGACCAAAACAACATCTAGCACTACTATTGAAAAATCATGAAGTATCATGTTGGATAATGGAGATAGTGTTTGGTCTCTTTGACATCACTTGTGAAAAGATCATTTGTTGTTCTGTATAAAAAATAATCCTTTTCCCCCTCAGATCTTGACAAGTCTAGTAGTATTGAAAGTTGAATGTGGATACTAGTAGTACCTAGTAGTAGTACTAATAGTAATAGTCACAAAATCATCAATGATAATATTTTTTCAAATGAAGCCTTCTTATCACAGCAATATAGTACAAACCTGCTGTAACCTACAAAGAGTTTGCTGCAAGACCAGTCAGCAAGAAAAAATAGCAACTAATAGTTGTAGTAGTCTTTAATAAGGAGTGATGTAGAGAAGGGGGTGTGGCAAAGTACCAACAAGCAAAGCAGCACATCTAGCATACTCTACAAATGCCTAATACTGATAATGACTCCACAGAAGAAACTGATCCCCTGATGACTTTAAAGAAATCATAGAAAAAGATACTACTATGGCACCACTCAGAGAAATGCACATTACAGATTTCACTGCATGATGATTGGTGAAGGAAATACTTAGATCCTTGACAATCATCCAACAAGATCCTCTTGTTTTCCATGAGATAAATAGTTAATCCAGCAATAATCACAGATGACATAGTAATGTTGACTTTCGTTTTGGTGATACAAGAAGAACAAGAGAAGACTACTGCTGACACAACCTCCTGCTTCTTGAAACTTCTTGTTGTAGTACCAACTGATTTCATAGATGACAGCAGTCATGAATGCCTGCACTATGGCACCTAGTGANTGGCTAGTAGGCAGTAGATTTTGGATATTTAGACTGGTGAATGGCCAGAATTTTAAGTCTAAATTGGTCGTGTCTACTAGTACTAGTAGTAGTACTAGACTGTGGTATAATGCAGCAGCACTTTGGTGATGACACATGTTTGAGAAAACAAAATCATCATGATTGCTGGTGACACATCACATCAGCATTCTGGGATAATGGTACTACTAACAGATTTTTGCTAAATGACCAAAAAGTAGTAGTAATTTGAGAATTCTTCAGCAGCAATATCTCTGTGGGTCTGATGCAGCCTTGTTTAGCATTTCCTTTGTACTACTAGTTCTCTGGAAATATGATGTTACTACTAATAGAATGCCATTACTGGTGAAGAAGGGATAGTAGGAAACAAGGATGAGGAGAGTTATCTTGTTGTATCTTGTGATACCACTACTATTTGTAGTAGTAGACCATGATCTACTCCTCTTTGTACTGCTATAATACTGGTGGTAGTGCCACTACTACTAGTATTATACAATTTCATAGTGGTTTGTGCTGCTAATAATTGTACTTCTTGATTGTGTTTGTGTTCTGTTTTTTTTTTGTGCTACTGCTTCTACTATTACTAGTACTACTGGTAACAAGAAGATTGGTAGCATCATCATGAAATGCTAATCCATCACCACCATATCATGGTGGTGGCACTGGTGATGCACTCATTAATACAACACAAATATTTTCTGCATAGACAAAAGATTTTGTCAAGTGTTTCATCCTGATGTATTTTGCACTAATCATCAAAAAATAATTATGTATCAGGCTGACTCATTTCTTTTTCCAAGTTGCAAGTAGAGCTGCTGACACTACTAGAACTGAGGACATGCCTATTTGACCAAAGCAGCATCTAGTACTACTATTGAAAAATCATGAAGTATCATGTTGGATATTGGAGATAGTGTTTGGTCTCTTTGACATCACTTGTGAAAAGATCATTTGTTGTTCTGTATAACAAATAATCCTTTTTCCCCTCAGATCTTGACAAGTCTAGTAGTATTGAAAGTTGAATGTGGATACTAGTAGTATCTAGTAGTAGTAGTAGTACTAATAGTAATAGTCACAAAATCATCAATGATAATATTTTTTCAAATGAAGCCTTCTTATCACAGCAATATAGTACAAACCTGTAACCTACAAAGAGTGTGCTGCAAGACCAGTCAGCAAGAAAAAATTTCAACTAATAGTACTAGTAGTAGTCTTTATAAGGAGTGATGTAGAGAAGGGGGTGTGGCAAAGTACCAACAAGCAAAGCAGCACATCTAGCATACTCTACAAATGGCTAATACTGATAATAACTCCACAGAAGAAACTGATCCCCTGATGACTTTAAAGAAATCATAGAAAAAGAGACTACTATGGCAACACTCAGAGAAATGCACATTACAGATTTCACTGCATGATGATTGGTGAAGGAAATACTTAGATCCTTGACAATCATCCAACAAGATCCTCTTGTTTTCCATGAGATAAATAGTTAATCCAGCAACAATAATCACAGATGACATAATGTTGACTTTTGTTTTGATGATACAAGAAGAACAAGAGAAGACTACTGCTGACACAACCTCCTGCTTCTTGAAACTTATTGTAGTGGTACCAACTGATTTCATATATGACACCAGCAGTCCTGAATGCCTGCACTATGGCACCTAGTGACCTCCTAAGGTAATTTAAGAACTGAGTACAATGAGGGTACCTGGTGGGGAAAGAYATTCAATGCAGGAGGAAATGATGCAATAAGAATGGGTCCAATCCTGATTTCTTATATTTTGTTGTCACAAAATTCACTGCTCCTGTTAATCCACAAGATAAGTGCAAATTCAAGAAGCAGGTTCTTTGAACCACAAATACTAGTAGTGGAGGAAAAAGGTTGAAAAGAAGAAGTGAGATATTCAGTATTAGTGATAAGGGGGCTTGGCTGGTGTTCTMCTTTTGCAAAATGATTTCTATGCTTGGCAGAACCATAGATCAGAAAAAAAACAAGATATACTTTTGCAACTACTAGTTACTACTAGTATACCATTCCTCCCCAATTGTGTTCCTTTGGAAGTGCCACCCCCCTTGGAGCAGCAACTACTAGTAGTAATATTACTACTAGGAGTATTCTTTCCCTAGTAGTGATGGTTCTGGTCTTCTTTATGAGTCCTCTAGCACTAGTAGTAGATTTCAAGGTTAAACAAAAGAATATGAGGTTAATTTGAAAAGCAGTTGCTGTTGTTTGTACTAGTAGTAGCTACCAGCAGTACTCAGAATATTACTACTAGTACTATCAATAGTAGTACCAGTAYTACTTGTAGTAATAGTCCTAAGGAGGGGCTGGTCAGAGATCTTTTCTACAAGAAGGATACTCAGAGTCTACATGAAAAATGGACAACATATACTACTAGGGAGAAAATAATTAATTGTTTTTTGTCTTTAATCACTACTACTTAAAGCTAGTATTAATTGTTCTACTTCCCCTGGTGGTACYGCTCCTCCTTATCTTTCCTGTCCTTAGTATTCACATCCCCTCAAATTGCTTCCACCACTCTTCTGTACTATTAGCTGCAAGTGCTACTGGCCTGTGTGGGATCTTCATTCCGATTAATTCTATATTTTGATTAATTTTGACTCCTACTAGTACTGCATTCCACTTCAGAGTTCCTAAGTTACTGGATGTTGTGTTCTTGTCTGTGACCTAAATTTTGTAGTAAATGAAACTCACAACTGCAACAACAACAACAACTACTACTACTACTAGTAGTAGTAGGAGTGCTACTAGTGCTATTATAACATTCATACTACTATGATTTACCTGATATTATGTATCTTCTCTTTCCATTTTTTCCTTTGTGCACTCTTGCCACCACAAGAATTACTGCCTTTATTTAATAGCATCCAATTCTAAACTTCACACTAGATTGATTTTCTTGATTTCACTACTTTCCCTGCCATTAGCTGTAATCTTCTCTTTGTGTGGATCTGCTAGTAGATACTCACTGAATTGATTTCTTCAATTCATCAGCTGCGTTATTTTTCCACAGTCATTCAGTTTTGTACTAGTACTAAGAGGAGTGCGGATTGGGGTACTAGTGTTCACCTTGTGCAACATCAGTAGCCCACTAGTTTCAGCAGTACTAGCTAGTAGTGGTAGTAACAAGCAAACACAGCAACAAGAAGTAATACCTACTTGATGCTGATATGAAATGTATTGTGAAAATGTTCATACTCCTATTGCTATTACTACTGCTACTACTAGTAGTAGTAGTACTACAATTAGTGGTACTAGTTTGAATGTTAGTAGAGAGTGGTGATTGGGAGAGATACTAGTTTGAATGTTAGTAGAGAGTGGTGAATGGGAGAATTGGCATAGATTAAGTGGTACAAACTTTTCATTGTTCACTCCAGCAAGTAAATTTTGATTGGTACCAATAATGGAATATGCATGTTTACTTGATGTTGCAAAAATTAACCCTAGCACAATGTCAAAACTAGCACTAGTACTACTAATAGTACTACTAGTAAGAAAACTAACAAAAATAATCTTATCATTTTCCAATGATAATAACAGGACAAACAGTCCATCTGAAATGAACAAAAATGATAATAAGAATTGTAAATGGATTGGATGTATTCTTGTTGTAGAGTTTTTATTATTATTATTATTTTTTAAACGAAGTTCTTCTTACTAGTTAGTACAACTACTTGTCATGCTTTGGATGAAGCTGGGCAGTTTCACTAGTATTTTGCATCAAAGTTAAAGGGAAAATGTTGTTGGGGATGAATTWTAAATTTTCATCTGCTTATGGGATATAATTTTTGATGTATTACACATCATCACTCTAAAGAAGTATCAGTCTAACAAGAAGTTATTGGGTCATTTCCACAGTAGTAGTAACCCAGTAGGTACCTAAGAAGATTAGCTGTCAATGAAGCAGTTGGATTATTGTTCTTGGTGCTGCAGTTGCAACTAGTGGCACAGGTGGCACATGCATGCTGGAGTTACCACAGCAGGTGCTGGTGGAGTTACGGGTGAAAACAAACCAAAAAATGTTGAGAACTATTTGAGTCATTTCTACCACCACGACTACTGTCAAGGAAAACCAGGGATTTATGCCGCAACAACTACTACCAGTATTTGTATTTATTAATAAAAAAGAAACCCTACAAATTCTTGGGATTATTTCATGGGTTATTTATACTAGGTTAGTAGTAATTTAGGAACCCATCATGCTTGGAAAGGAGGTGGGTGCTGGGGGGTCAAAATAGTATCCCATCATGAAATCATGTCCTTGTCTCCACATTGTTGTGGTGGATTTCTACAAACAAGAAGGATGGATGGTGGGCTGCATGGCAATGGTGTGATCAGAAATTCCCTTATGCCCACCACCACCACCAGAAGCCTTAAATTTTGGGTCTTATTTCCTTTTCTGGTGATATTGAGTGAAGAAGAACCATCTTTGAGGGCAACAGCATCAACAGCTGGTGGTCCTTCAAACAAGAAATAACATACTATATGTCTAGTACATTCCCTGTTTGGAACATTGACTTTGCTTATTTTCAAGCTAACTGTGACTATGATCAATCAGAAATGGCAGCAAGAAGCAAGAATAGTACTAAGAACAGCAGAGGAGGAACAAYAGTGAGAAGAAGAACTCCTCCTCACAAGAAAGAACAAGAAGAAGAAGAGCGAAGAAAGCAGATCAGCCACCCTTGTCCTGCTCCTATCCATAATAGTATACTACTGTGGCTAGTACTAGTATCCAAGTGGACTTTTTGCATCATGTCATCAAGTACTCTTTTTCTTCCTTTTGCTCACAACTTTGTACAAGCATTCATTTATGTGGAAAGGATTGAAAAAAAGTACTGGCGGCGAAGAGTCAGAACGGCAAAAGATGATCACTTTGCACCAGCCGTGAATCGAACACGGGGCCCAACGATGGCAACGTTGGATTTTACCACTAAACCACTGGTGCTTCTGAGCGTAGGCCTGAAATAATAAATTATGAATCCTTTTACCTCGAACACTAATATTTTATTTTTATTTAAACGTCGAAATGATTTCATCACTATATTATTCGTGATATTAATCATGTTCGTCATCGTGCTTGTAACTATCAGATACGAGTAGTGTCGAGAACAACCGAAAATACTTGTGAAGGGGGAGGGAGGCTCTTGATTTTGCTGTCATGTACAAATGAATCTTAGAAGTAGCTTTTATGCATTGCGATCATGTTGGCGTTATCGCAGCAGCARTCATCATTGATCATACATCGCATCTTTTCTACCCACCTCTACGAAATTGCGTCGGAAATATTCTTTCRATTACAAGCTTACTATGAATTATTATAAAAAAACATTTYATTTATTCATTYGAAAATTTTCGGAATAGGACCAGCTACAACGACTGACTGGTGATATTCTGAATTCAGCCTCAATTTCCAATTCCTAGATTATGGCAGGACAGCTACAACGCACGAACGGAGCTCATCACAGTGCCCTATCTGYGATTCTTTACGTTTCACTCAATGTCATTATGCGTAGCAMACAAATGATCGAAACCAAGAGTTGCSTTTTGCTTGGTGRTAATCGTATTGCGTTTCCATTAAGACTTTAATAGTCTTACTGTGTTCCATTACCTCGGCRGCAAGTTTATCTTCTGCWAGCGACAGAGAAGATTCAAGCTCTASAATCTTCTTYTTKATGTYCGCAATTTCGTCATCYTTCGATGYTAAGGCGTTTGCGTTTTGAAGCTTCATATCTTCAGCGGCCTGCTGCAGTTGAAAAATCTCCTTGTCTTTATTGGCAATCTGCATCATGTGAGCGAGYTCATTTCTCATAACTTCAATGTGGGTGAATGTCAGAAACTTTTCAGTTTTGCTATTGATAGTCGAACTTTCTATTTCATTTCKTTCTTCTGTRTTCTGTTGTTCGAAGTTGTCAGTTTTGTTATCGTTACTCCTCAGCACAGAAACACCTCTTACTTCTCTTTCGGGAGAGGGAACATCATCGATGRTTAATTGGTTTTCGATATCATGATCTTGGAAGAGAAATGGTTCGCATGATTCCTCATCTTCAGATAAAGAATAMGTWATCGCTGCTTCGATCACAGGAGATTCTGTCTCCGTCTTCTCCGTGAAATCCTTGCTTGTATTGGACCGAAAAATACCAAGACTTTTGTGGTTCACCAATTGCGATGATGATTTGGAACTTGAGCGCCTCTTTTGRCTTCGAAATATCTTAAATAGCTTTGCCATTTTTGTTTTTATTCTTATTCTTTGGTTCTATTCGAAAAATTGTATTGATCGTCACAATGAGATGAATAACATGGTAGCGAATGTCAAACAAAATTATGAGTTTCGAAAGAAAAATCAAATTCAGCGATTTATTTTGTGAGGTAGCAACGGTAACTCAGCCCGCGACCAAGAGGTGTCACAATCATTAAAAATACATTACCGTACCGYACTGTACGGTCTTCTACGGTTTGTACGTATGATGCGAAAACATACTCTTACATACTAATGTACTGTAGCGAARTACCTRCACTYGCAAACGTGTACTGCMTGTACWGATATTCGAATGCTCCGACTAAAATTATTATTATTTTTTTCGAAAGTGAAGTTTAGCCGACTGACTGGATAGAGTTGTTGCTTTGGTACCGAATGCAAAGTGGTACGATACCCATAGTTTAGACTATAGACGGCCTGCTAGAAGCTAGAAACCTGCCGCATCCGTACAATCGAAGTAGCGAAACGACCTGCCAGTGGATCTTTCAAAAAAGAAACAAACACCATCATACCACTCTCTTATAATCATGAACGACGGATCAATGTGAGGCAAAATAGAGACAGGATTGGGTACCGAAATGGATTTCTCTGGGGACTGAACTACTCGATTGAATCGCTCTGACACAGTTATCAACTTGCTCCTCTTTCTGCTTGCAACACCTCTCTTCTATGCTATAGATATCTCCGAGTCAAACGTCTCAATCAAACCTATTTCATAGTCTGCAACGAGGACGACACAGTCGGATATCTCAAAGACCAGATATCACTGGCCACCAAGAAAGAAACCAAGGCAGAGYGCATGAGAATCATTCAGCCCAAGGATAATTTACCATTGGATGACGACGACGCGAAACTCTCAAAATATGAAGAATTAAAAAACGACTCCGTGGTTTACGTTGTGTTCCAGATTGCCGAGAACGAATGGGAAGGAGTTCATGTAGAAGACACTGATGCACCAATGGGAGGGGAAGCTTCTTAGATTGAAAAATCTATCAAGGAAGTGTGTCAAGCATAACAAGATCGCAAGCGAACGCCACGACGACGTTTATGCGTGAAAACGACTGGGAGCTTTTAGTTCATATATGGTCCCTGAATTAGAATAGTTCTATGATTTAACCCCGATGGTAATGATTCGAATGACCAGAGGAAGCAACAAAGCTTCGCGTTTGGCAACATCAAAACAATAGTAAATGAGGTCGTAAGAACCTACGTTTTCAAATATCAGTTGTTTCGAGAACACATAAACCAAAAGATTGCTATACTGTCGCTGCTGCCTCCTTCGACTTTTGAATCATGCAGGAATCAAGGCAAAAAGAGATCAGCTTGTCTAACTTGTCGCATACTCGTTGGTTCTGTACATCCTCTGAAGCCCGGGAAATTTCTTTCCAGTGTTCAAGCATAGAATGCCGGGTTACACCTACTTTTGTGTATTCGATATGKGCCAAAAAGCGGGAAACGTCCGACTGCACTGGCCCATCTAACTGCATGAACTCTTTTCCCGTGGCTGTGATCTTATATTCGTTGTTGTCATTAGAGTSGCGTCCATCTCTGGATCTCCTCTTCGAAAACTTCAAATGTGGCAAATCCAAAGAGTTCAGGTCCTGCGAATGCTCCTTGTACCAATCTTGCTGAGTGATAAACTCAAACATTTCTGGCAAATCTAATTTCCTAGCAGCCAATGTTTCGCTGTCTTCCCCTGTTGCTGATGCCACGGTCAACAAAGATCTACAGACTGTTTCCAATTTGTTTTCGTACCGGCGAATGAATCCCGACAGTCGATCTGTTTCTCGAATCATGGGTTCCATGGAATGAACAGRTCTTGGCGAAGATGCTGGAAGCTTCTTTGGAGATCGACTGATACTTCTGCTGATACTAAATGGTTCTTCCACTTTCTGACGTTGCTTCATGGATAACTCCGAAGTTTGTGAGCGTTTTGTCGAATAATTTTTAGCTTCAATTCCATTTACCACTGCTGAGTCTTTTGCGTTCGTTTTGCATAATCGATTATCGTCAATGACAATACGTGAACTTGCATTTCGAATCGCCATAGCTCGTTGCCTAGTTTCTTTAACCTTCCGCCTCTTTTCTGCCAGGGACCTACTAGGACTAACATCAGTAAGAAAATTAGTACGGAAAASAGCTGGATCAGCGATGACGCTGCCTTGAGTTGTTTGGACAGCMACTCGCTCAGGGCTTTGAGGAGGGGTTATGTTGGTAGAAACAGTTTTTGTTTGGATTGATGGAGCCAGCAATTGAGTTTGATCTTCGACGGTTGGAGTTTTCGTTTTTCCTTGCAATGCTTCCT
>CAACVS010000015.1:32682-89567 GCA_900660405.1 Pseudo-nitzschia multistriata | reverse complement strand
AGGTACATCTACGTTGTTTTCGGAAACATTTGATGTATTCGTGACGCATGTAACTTGATCAAACCGCACATCAGGGTTGGAAATGCCAGCCATTACGTTCTTAGCTTTGTCAGTTTCTTTTTCACCATGCATCAATTGCATTTTAACGGGTTTCTCCTCTATTTGCTGCAATCCTRCAGGCAGTTTGGTTTCCATTACATCTTTTTCYGAATCACTTTGTTCCTGCTCAGACAAATCTCGGTAGCTCCCAGATATTTTGTCGGGTGTTTCCYCAGTGSCTTGCAATGAAGCATCAATATCATTTTCTACCTCTTTGTGTYCAGAGGGTTCTAGTTCAGATAACAATTCACTCTCTTCGTGSACGCGMTTTTCTTTCAGAGCGATGGCGTTYCTTTGATACATTTCTTCTTTTTCGTGTTCGATTTCTTTAAGTTCACTGCTGACGCGTTTCAGTGTTTCCTGACATTTGTTGTAGTTATCATACAACTTTTTCCTGGATGATGCTAACCATTCTTCGTCTTCAGCTCTAGTATTTTCCAAATGACACATCGCTATCTTTAAACCTTCTTTCTCTCTATTGAACGTTTTCTGGATTTCGTCGGTTTCTTGTTGCAGTCGTTCTTCATTTTCATCTGCAATTTCTTCGTTCTTACAAGACTCATTCTCAAGCTTTTCTTTCAATTTGTTTACGCGGCGTTTTTTAACCTTTGCTYCTTTTTGGACAACATTTAGTTCAGCCTTGATGTCATCGATTTCCTTCTCGAGCTCCTCTTCTCTCAATTTCCATTTCTTTGATTTTTCTTGCCTCCTGAGCTGTTCTTCGCTCTTCTTTGTAATTCCACCGAACCAGCCCCGACTTGTTTCTRTAGCTRCTTCTTTGCTGTCGATCTCCTGATCTGCATCCGCATTCTGTCGCTCCGACTCGAGAATAGAGACAACTCGAGTTAACTTTTCAAGAAGTATTTTTGTTTGATCCATCAATATTCTCTCATCTGCAAGRAATTGTTGCTCGATCWTGTTTCTCTTCTTTTCTATCCGCTTCCTTTCCGTCTGATGTTTTTGGTTGCACTCGTTTACTTCCTTTTCTAAACGCTTCACTTGTGACGAAAAATTCGATTCTAGATTGACCAATGCTTTATCAATGGCTCGCTTATCGTCTTCATATTTTGCCTTGCGGAGCAACGATTCTTCATTCAGCTGGGCCTCRGCCATTCTGTGACTCTCATCGAGGCGTTTAGCTTCATCAATCGCTTTCATCATGGCCCTATTCTTTTTCTCTTYTAAGGCCTTTGCATTCTCCACCATTTCCTTTGATTCAACTCGAMTYTCAACTTCAACAATCTGCGGCATTTCTTCTAGACTAGCTTCTTCACCATTGCCGTTATCTAGGGATCGACCCTCGGATATTTTRWTATCCGAAGATCCACCGGTACCTTCTTCTGCTTTGGTTACATCAYTCTTCRAATCTTCTTTTGAAGAGTCATTKTTCGGTGGTGAGCTAGTATCACTACAACTATATTCATCATTTGCATTGGTCGCAATAACTTCTGGAACGCATGAAMTCATTTCATTCAGTGATGAAGCTGTTGATGCAGTCGTCAAAGAAGACTTTGTATTTCTAAAAAATTCACCGACTTCCTGATCGTCACAAATAGCAACATCTACCGACATATTTATCACATAATCATCAAGTTCATTCACTTCAGTGCTTTTACTCGATTTGACTTCTGCTGCTGCGTGCAGAGCTGATACATATTTCAAAGGGAGATCGCCTGCAGAACAAAATTGTCTTGCTTCCTCAAAAAGAGAATTGTCGAGAATCCTCTTCGTAATTGAAGGATAATAAATAAATTGATCCGTAGTAACATCGAAATATTTYTTCACAAACACGTTTCTGTTTGCGGCTCGCATTAAAGCCTCAAATACTTCATCTGTAATAGATTCGCGTAAATCAGTTGCTTCAGCGTGTTTTATGACAGAAAATAAATCGTGTTTGATCTTCTTCATTCTTTCGTTGTTCTCAGCTTGAGATTTTGTTGCCGATATTCCATTCGTATTCTGTTCTTCGCGTACATTACGTRCATCGTTCAATGCTATCGATTCTTCGGTGGTTTGCGGTGSGGTTTTATTTTGTTCATCGGGAAGAATCACATTTACACTTGATCCCTTCACAATGCTATCACTGTCGTCCACTTCATCAATATTTCCTTTCAGACGTGCAGCTACAATGGTACAAAGAGCTGTCGAGATATTAAAAGGAATCTCCCCATTGAAATGGTGCTCAGCTTCTTCAATGAGAGAGAAGTTGAACACTGCTTGTGAAACAGAGGGATAATAAACATATTTTTCTTTTTTTGAATCATAGTATTTCCTCGTAAAAGCAGTCTTCAGCGACGCAGCATTCAGAGCCTCAGTTATTTCCTGTGGAATTATGTCTTCAAGCTCGTTCTTTTCTGTCTCTTTGATAATTTCCATAAGCGCATTTTGTATTTTCTTTTTTCTCCATTCTAGCTCTTTCGGATCAATTTTGGGTACTTCAATATCACTATGTTCATTCGGTGTTTCATCTGGTAGCTGATTCGAAGGAGTCATAGGCTGATCATTTTCAGCTTCGGACAGTGACGAACATGAAGACGAGTCGTCGGAAAGGAGGACGTATTCTCGATTTTTATTCTTTTCGTCCTTTATACTGTGCGAACCAGCGCTGTCCTCATCCGGAATCAATATTTCTTCTTCGCAACATTCCTTTTCATTGTCATTTAACGACGAATGCGTGGCTGGAATCTGGTTGTCGTCATCAACAGAACTTGGGAYGTCAGTGTGTGTTAATTTTTCACTCTCGGAATCGACAATCGGAGCCATTGTAGTCGTGATGTCAGCATCTTTCTCGATCGATGGTGGATTTCCTCCATTCATGCTATTATCGAAATCCATTGTACTTTCCGAATCATCGCTGCAAGACGACGTGGTTTCGCTCTCTTCACTGGAATATGAAGAATCTTTTTCAGTACTGCTTTCGCYTTCTTCTTCACTACTTGAATCATCAGAAATGGATCGTATTTGTTGTTGGGGTATCCTCGAAGCGACACCTCTCTCTAGGAATAAAGGATTTTTTTCGCTGCATTGATTTTCAATTATTCTCTCAGATTCATCTTGGATCTCATTCCTTTCAGTAAGGGGGTGGGCTGAGTCCAAAACTCTGTAGATGGTATCGTTGGTGAGTGATCCAATATCATTCATATAAGTAAGCCACTCAAAGTCTCCAAGGTAAATCACCATTTTTTCTTCCTTCTGTAGAAAAAATTGGGGATATTTTCCTCTTTCACCACTGACTTCGAACAGCTTATTGCGTCGGTCTCTATTAGACTTAAGAGAACCATCAACTTCCTCAATATTCCGTATGYTACTTCCCCTTAAAATAGACATGGCTCTCTCTTGTTCAGATCGTTGTTGAAGAGTCCCGGAGAACTCGGAAAGAAGAACTACAAGTGTAAGCCCTGATCGATTGTCATCCTCTTCAATATGCATCATTCCGTCACCTTGTTGCTGCTCTCGAGATTCAAATTCTTCCAGGTCTTCCAGTTCGTTCTTCGGAGGCTTATCGCCGTTGATTTTCCTAGCTGCCGACTCCAAATGGAACAATTGATCTTTATCAGCATCTTCCCCATTTTCCTGCCTATCAAAAAGCACATCGTGTTCTTTTGAATACGAAACGTATTTCTCTGTTTTGAAAGAAGTGTCATTCTCATCCCTACTGGCATGATGATCCTCCACGTCGCTTTCTTCTTCGCCACGTATCTGCGACGATCTGTGATTGTCAGAGGAAATATGGCTAACAGACCCATCATTGGTATCCATCAACTGAGATTGTGCGCTCGTGCCATCTTGCCGAAGTAAGACTTCCTCATGAGAAGAAAGATGAGAGTTTTCGTCTTCCAACGAAAGGTTTTCTTGTTGTTGTTCAGGACTTGAGGGTTGTAACGAAGGACCTGATTCAACATTCGTTTCGGCGTTTTTATTATCACTCTCATCGTTATTTTCAACTGTACATGATGATTTGTTGTGCACTAACCCTTTCTCTTTCTCTTTCGCTCTTCCTCCTCCTMCTCCCTCGCTGACTAACCTCTGATCTTGCTCGGCGTGTTCTTTCGACCTAGCAGCATATAGTGAAGCTAGAGCATGCACTCTCGTTTTGGTGGGTTGCTTTCCTGTATTATCCGACGAGGTATCGAGATCTTTATTATTGGTCGAGTTGCCTTCATTGCTATCAATCCTCTGCCGTTTTGATTTTTTGACAAATCCATCATCCGCCGGCATACCATCTTGCTTTGAAGCAATATCGTTATCATTATCACCATTCCGTGTAGTACTCAATTGATTTGTATGGGCGAGGTACCAGTACYGTTGTTTGAGATACCGATAGAGATCAACGTGTGATGATCTGCTCAACATGGACTCTATGTCGTGCTCCGGATCATCCTCTCCATACATTGCGTGGCATAGTAGACGACATGCATATTCATAGTCTTCTGGATCATCTTTGTTCCGCTCGAGCCATTTTTCAACTTTCACGGTTTTAGGATTAGCAGAAGCAGCATCCTTCGGCAAAGATGTATCATCATTGTATATCGGTGATTCTCGTTGGACTGGGCGGTTGGCAACATCATCCATTTCAGATAATTCATAAGATTCGTCTGTAAATTCATGCTCGTCATCATCGTCGTAGTCATAGTCGACCATTTCTACATTGGTGCTATCATTCGGGGTATTGTGTCGTAAGATGTGGTAGTATTGATGCTTCAGATTGTTGTACAAATTCTGCAAATCACACCCATGAAGCATGGTCTCACTGTCTTCTAGACCTGGGTGCACTACAGCAATCAATTTTCGGCACTCGAGTTCGATGTCTTTTGGGTCGATTGCATCATCGTCGAGCGAATGTCGTGAGTAGCTTCCCATGTCAAAGTCTGAAGGAGGGAGAYTCGAACTGACCGCGTCATCGTAGGAAGCATCGGTATAGCTGCTGCTGCAGCTCTTATCTATTATAGACGAGTCGTCGTTGTTTCCAATATGTTCATGGCTTTTGTCATCCCTTGTGTTTCGCATCTGTTCCAAGCTCCCCAGCRGCTCAAGATTATGGCCGTTGTCATCGATGAAATCGTTGTCGGTGTCGTCGTCTATTACATGTTCGTATTCAATTTCGTCATCCTCAACAAATTCATGATCGTAGACATCGCTGCAAACCTCGGTTGTTTCGTCGTTTGTGTCATCGTTCGTGTCGACTTCTTCCCAGAATTCATCTTCATCCTCTGACGACACATACGATAAATCTTCGTCATCACTATCGTCGTCGTCGACGACGTGGCTGCTATCCCGGTTTGTAGATGATTCGTTGTCTTCCATGGTGTTGGTTTTGTATGCTCGTACCCTTCTTTTTGCCTCTAACTTGGACAGCTTTGATCAGAACACCGATGGACAGAAGGTGGGAACGTTGTCGTTGTCCCTATGGCTTGGAGTGGTGCAGTGCAACACAATCAGTAGCATRCGCTTCGATTATTCGGGCTTTGATTCCTTCTTATCGACATCGATAGGGCACGAGTAAATACAGAATTGGTTTTCAAATGATGGGTCGTTTGTTTTGTTCGTTTCGTTCTACCGGTACCATCTCACTTTCGAGCGTTACAATAATTTTTGACGCACTAACGCGCATTCATGTAYTTAGTGAAAAAAATTCCGTTGCGTTGAGCCGAACGGAGGAAAAATAACATTGCAAGTCACACGTGTGGATGCGAATCAGGTTTCTGATTGGCTGTAATAAGTCCTAACTGAAAAACGGACAATGTGTTAGAGGCTGTCCAATAATACCCCCGGCACAAGTACGTGTCACTACACTTAAAAGAAGAATAAGTAAGAACAAAGAATAACAAAAAGTAGAGGAGAACCATTTTCAGTTTTCAGTAATTCTTCGATCGTCTTACTATGGTAGATAGGTATTCTCCGTACCATACGAAATACGAACCCAGACTAAACCTGACTAAACCTCGTACGATCACTTCGGTACAATATCGTACCGTACGATACTAATTGAAGAGGGTCACTGACGTGCAAGCCATCTAGGGTTCAACTTTTGCTGCTTGGTTGACTTCCTAGAAGGCGTACTTTAACACACTCAAGACATCAAAATCTACCCAATGCTATAAGTGATAGATCATGGCTTTGAACTATCCAACAAGAAACACTACTAAGAACATTTCCTCCTCATAAGGTCTTCTTCTTGGTGCTTCTTCTTGTTCTTGTTCTTGTTCTTGTTCTTATCACTTGCTCTTCTGGTGTGTAGTGTGAAGCTTTAGTGATCATCCATGATGAAAAAGTTGTGTTTTCTATTAACCTTCACATTTTGATGATGTTCGTGGTGCTTCTCTTTAAGTCTCTTTTCTTCTCTCTTTGCTTCTCTGCTACTATGTGAACATTGCATGTTTGTTGTTAGTAGATTCGAATAAAATTATTGGTAAGTATAATATAATCATACTCGTACAAGCAATTTTGAAAATGTAACAACTACGGGTAGTAGTTTGGTTATTTTGATGTTAAAGAAAGTCTGTACATGGAATCTAATTACAAGTGCTCGATGGGTATGATTTACCAATCGATTCTTGATGCTAGCCTTCCCCTTTGTATTTATATCGCCATTGAAAAGGAARCAGAACCATGGATTTTGTGAAGGTACGGTTCGCTTCCAATCAACACGCCAGTCTGATCGATGCCAAATTTCTCCAATTCGATGCGTTTCATTTTCGCCATGACCCGCCCAGTCTAGCCAATGAGAGTTCGGATTTAGTTGGATTTGTCGCTGTAGTCATCGTCCGATGCGCCGCCACCACCCTCCGGCGATCTCGACCGCGACCGCGACCTCGACCTCGACGGGCTTCGATCGCGGTCGTGCTTGGAAGAGGAAGACCTGCTTCCGCGATCCCGATCTCGGTGGGACGACTTTTCCCTCCGCGAWCGCTTTCGTTCCTTGCGCTCCTTCTTTCGCGCCCGCCTCTCTTCTCGTTCCCGGTCCCTTCGGTCTTCTTTGTTTCGGCGGCGATCCGCTTCCGATTCCGCCTCGAGGCTGCGAACGAGCGGCATCGGAACCGGCTTGGCGTGCAGAAAGTTGCAAAAGCCCCCGCGACTGCAAACCTCCTCGTCGAAATCGCGGCAGCGCGCCTCTCGGAAATCCGTGACCGGGCTGAATTCCACATCCATCTTCCTCCCGTCGTAGAACCTTCCGTTCATGGCCTCCTTGGCGTCGCTGGCGTCTTCCTCGTTGAAGAATTTGCAGTATACGTGTCCGATCATGTGATCGCCGAGGTTGTCGCAGACGTTGAGTTCGTCGATCCGACCAAACTTGGAGAGTTCCAGAAACATGTCCTCGTAAAACGTGAGAAAGTCTTCGTAGGCTTTCACTCTGTCGATTTTGTGTGTCATGTTGCTCGAAGGGTTGCTGTTCCCGGTCGCTGTCTGTTGGAGTTCTGCCTCGCGCACCGGATGGCGATATACGTGCTTTATTAGGATTGTGGGCGAAAAGGCAGGTCGGTGGTGCAGCCTGCTGCACCTATCGGAGTGGCGGCATGCTCCTATCTTGAAATAAAAGGGGCAATTGACCTTGTCTTCTTCCGTTCCGTGGATGCGGGCTAGATGCTTCGCCATTCTGATTTGTAGCTATAGCTGTAGCTGTAGCAGTTGCTGTCGCCAATGGTGCTGCTGTGTTTTGGTGAAAAGAGTTGGTGGGCGCGTTGTTCTACGATTTGGTTTGTTTCTGTTTCGTTGTCTAGAGATGGAATGGGCGCGGGCTCTGCTTCTCCTCGTCGCAATGATATCGAATGGTGCTCGAATGATAGCTCCGATGTACGTCAATTGTACCAGATACAGTAGTACTCGTACTACTGGTACCATAGGTACGAGTATGCACTACGAGAGCTCGTAATCTGTCGCCTCTTTTCTCACATTAACCTTAATGATGTTATTTTAGCTAACGTAAATCGTACGTACGTAGCGTACTTATTTTCCAGTAGGCTATTGACTATTGAAGGTACGTGCACGTACGTACCTGTATGAAGCAAACAGGTTGTGTTGCACCTGACAAAGCTACGGTACAAGTAACATACCGTACAGTACGGTATGGTATGTTCTGTACGTTCTTCGCACTACAGTATTGTTTTTCTGTACGTGTTACTGTACTACGTATAGTACAGTACAGTACCGTACGGTAATGTACTTCTATTAAACAAGATTCATGCCCCACGCAAAGATTGGAGTTTCGCAGCGTAAACGTAGCGTACGAAGACGTCGACCGAAGGTTAATTTTTAACGGCACATTCGTAGGAGTAGTCGTTCTAACAAGAATCGCGACGAACAACAATTGTTGATCCCGTTCGAACCGCATTGCACCGGGCACACACCTCGCAACAGCGATCGTTCCGAGCAACAACATCGAAGAAGAAAGATGTGGGGTGCAATCACTGCAAAGGCGCAAATGCTGGGCGATAGCGCCGCCAACAAGGCGAAGCAGGCGAAATTGACGGCGGTAAGCGAGGACGCAATCGAGAATCCTGGGAATCTGAAGAATTTAGATCCGGCTTCGCTTTTTGCGGAGCGAGGTCATAGCTTTTGTCACTCGCGTGCGATGTGTATATTTCCGCTGTTCCTTGGCCATTCTGTCCTGCATCGTCACTGATTCTCGCACGAACTAACCAGACCGATTGCTCTTTTGTTTCATCGGTTGGCACCGCATAATGTATCATGCACTAAACAAACACCACGCAACGGAACGGAATTCAATGCCCTCCAAATCGCAACACCATAGGACATACTCATGATCGACAACTCGATGGACTCCAGGAAACGAGCTTTCGGAATAGCCATGTACGATTACTTGAGTCCGCTCACGAAGTCTGCTGACTTTTATGCCGCGAGCGACAAGCTGACCGAGCTGGTACGCCCAAACATCATCCTGGCGCAAAAGGAAATCCAGGCCCTGGCCGCCAGGCGGGTCAAACAAAAGGAAGCCTTGGCCAAGGCGGAAGCAGACCGCGCCGCGGCATTTCCGACCAAGGCCGAAAACTATGGACAGAAACTCTTCAACATCGGAAAGGCGGGGCTGTACCATGGTGGCGAGGCCAAGATCAAAACTGAATTGACCGTGACGGACCGATTGATCAAGGGACACAAGGAGGACTTTGGGGTGGCCCTGTTCAATGCCTTTGCGGAAGCCGAAGACAAGGAAGGTTTTCTGCCAACCGATCGGCAGATTCGCAACGTCTATGATACTTGCCGACAGGATTTGACGACACTCGAGCAGCAAAAAAAAGCAAAAGAAGACGAAATCGTCGAGCTCGGGGGCAGGCGGGTTTCTTCCGAGACCCCTAGCATTGTTCAAAAGCCATCGGCGGTACCTGCAAACGCAACAATGAATTCGACGGGAGCCAACTCAACCTTTGTCGCTGCATCGACGTTTATGGAGACGAACGATGCTCCGTTTTCTGCAACGAACCAAAACACGGGATATGGTGCCACGACCACGCCGCAACAATCGGCGCCGTTTCCCACTACCACCCAACAATCTCCCGCGATGGTGCAGGTCGCCGGCAGCGGGATATTTTCGCACATTGTTCCTTCGAATGCTTCTGCGCCTGCCAGCGGCGGTTACTCGGACAACGCAGGACCCTTCCACAGCGTTGGCACACAGCAGGGTTTTCAAAACCAAGCTCCCAACAACGCGTTTGCACCACAACCGGCAGCGGCACCCGTAGACCCTTTTTCTGCGTTTACCAACCAACCACCGCCGTCTTCGTCGCAGCAGCAGGGGCAGTCCGCGGACCCCCTGGTTGGTTTCTTTTGAGCACAGTGCAGCAAGACCGATGGATGTTTCTTGCTTAGCACGATTTTTTCACAACTGTCTACAAACCGTACTATAATTATAATTTGAATATTTTACTGTAAACAAGGAGTGACGTATGCAATACGCGTCTGAACCAATTATCGGCGTGATCGACGAAGGGGTAGAGTCAATCACCGTGTCGATGAAAATTCTTTCTTTCGATTGTGTAGTGCGTAGAAGTATCATTTCATCAAAAATATTGGTTGAACAAAAGGGGTGCCACGCCTCTGCGCTGTCTATTTTGCTTCTCCCTCCTTATCGTCGCCGACCCATTTGGCTTTGTAGGACTGAAACCACCACTTGGACGATTTCTCGATGTGTTTCCCCGCAATGAATCCTGCCTTTTCTTTCGCCTTGTCGTATTCCTTTGCCCCAACGACGTCCTTGTTTTTGGCATAGCCCATCTAGGGGTGTTGCGTTGCGTTAAGTTGCGTTTGGTTGGTGTGCAGATGCGGATGCGAGGGTGCGAGCAATGGTTAGCAAACGAAAGAACAAAAGACGACAAGATAGGATTGTTGAACAAACAGCTCATGTGGGCAAGAACGGAAGATCCGCGGGAGCACTGTGCAGCAAGGTGCAGGATCAGCTATCCTTCCACCGACCGGGGACCGCAAGCAATAGGCATGGCATATCACGGCACGGAATGGGAGAATGCAACCTAAAAGAAAATCAACGCAACGAAACGATACGCACATCGTCGAGATTTTCTTTGGACATCAATTGCCGATCCATCCGGCACTGGAGATAGTCCTTGGAAAGAGGCTTGCACTTGTGGTGAACCTGTGACGAATCATTAAGGCACTCCAAGTATTTTTCCATAAACGGCCTGCATTCCGAATCGTGGTCGAGGGGGAATATCCCCCGCTGCGGTGGACGGACGTATTGCTTCGATGTGCTAAAATTCATAGACGACATGGCTGTCTGTGTTGTGGTATTTTGTGCTGCGTTGCGTTTGTACGGATGTAAGGTTTGTGTTCTGATCTGGAGTCGACGACGTATTCTGTGGTTGCTTTAGAACTATGGTGGCCACAATGCCGATCGCTCGCAGACGGGCACGTCGATTCGTTTCGTTACGTTTCGCACGTGGAACAAGTCGTGAGCTTTGGATCAATCGGAGTTTGTCGCAACAATTTGTAATCCAAGATGCGGGATGGAACCAATCTGTTTCTACGAGTGGAAATGCTTTGAGCGGATGGTTGTGTTGGGGATATAGCTCTAGTTTCATTACGGTATCATACCGTCGGAGTCAAAGCCAAAGAGCAGAGCGAATCGTCGTCGTGGGGAGGAATGGAAAAGTGTTGGTACGAGTACGTAAGAGTACGGGTACGCTCTACTAGGGACCATGAGTCGTACCGGGTACCTGGTACCGTACTGTAGAAGCATGTTCAGAACAGGGTGCTAAAAATTTTTTTTTCAGACGTGGATAATCGCGTACTGAACGTACTCGTTCTACGAAGTGCTCGAACGAGAACTAATGCCGTTTGGCATCAATCCTTGAGGCAAAGGACGCACTTTATGATGCCATTGTACGAGTAGAAGGATGTGTTGAGATGGTTGAAATGGGGAAATTATATGAGTCAAATAAGTGTTCTCTATCTTATTCTCTATTCCTTATTCTCGAAATATGAGCTCTCCTCCTAGCTCTAATAATCACGGCCTCTGTCCGGAATTCACTCCTCTTGCTCATTGTTACACCTAAACACCTCTAAAGCTTCAATTGGATCCTCCTCGGTTATCAAGATCTCTTCAACTTCAACACTTCATGAGGATCCCTTCTGTCACCTGGCTCGCCAGCTCTATCCTAAACAGCTGTCCTTTAGCTCATCATATGCTTCCAGCTGTCTATTCATCCTTATCAGTATCCTTCATGTTGAACCCAGCTCCTTGCTACTTGTTCAACTTGGATGACACTGAATTAGTTCCATTCATCGCCTGGCTCGTTAGCACGCCTGGCGACCACTCTATCATCACTGTTTCCAACACACTTCCCTTATTTGATTAGCTCACAAGTTCCTTACTGTACTGATCAAATAACGCCTTAGAAACATTCTTTGTATGCATATCGGGGGTCATCTGTGCCCCAGACCTCCACAGAACTTCAATGAACCCACGTTCTTTTAGTTCCCTTAAGAAATGCTGTTTAACGTCTACATGTCTGGTCCTTCCTCCAACCGACCAATTGTTGGCCAACGCTACTGCTCCTTTGTTGTCGCAGTACAGTTTCATTGGCAGTCTTACCTTAAGCCCAAGGTTGGTCACTATATGATACACGAACATCATATCTTGTGCTGTAAGTACAGCTGAATACAGTTCTGCTTCTGTAGTTGATAATGCCACAATCGGCATCATTTTACTGAACTGTTTAACTATTGCCCCTTCCAAGTATGTGATTCCCGCATTTACGCTTCGCCTACTGCTGTGTTTGGCATACTCCGAATCACATTGTCCTTTGATCTCGAAGACTCTGGTGTTCTTACGCCCATCCCAAGTTCCCGGACTTGCTGGCTTGAACATATAGCCTTTCTCCTTGGTTGCCACAATGAAATTCATCACTCTGTTTAGAGCCTTGTAACAGGCTTTACTAGCGGTGGTCATATATGAGGACAGTTCCCTTACTGCGTTTAACACGTCTGGCCTGCTCCAACGCATCATGTGCAACAAGATCCCCACGCCAGATCGATACTTCGTCTGTCTCTTATTGTTTATCGCTGGCTCGCTTTCCTTGTTAAATTCCAGCACACTTCCCGGCTCTGCTGGGGTTGATGGAGCTCTTTGACTGGGCCCATTATTTCCTTTGCAGTTGAACTCATCGATGAATCGCTGAACCTTAACCGGCTGAGTGAGTCGGATCCAGTCCTTTGTTCTTTCCACTCTACATCCCACATATTCCTTCAGTTCTCCAAGATCTTTGCAATCCCAGAGTCCCGTGAAGTCCTTCACTTCCTGCAACACCAGCTCTTTTGGTCCGGATATACAGCAGTCATCTACCCACAGTACAAACACCACCAGCTGCTTGGCTTTCCACTTGAAAAATACACATGGCTCCGCAGCGTTCCTTTCGAACTTTAAATATGCGAGGGCTTTGCAACACTCCCTGTAATACTGTAACGCGGCTTGGACGGTGCCATACTGTGTTTTCAACAGCAGAAAAGTTGCCCAGGACGGATACCATTTCCTGTAGGCCTCTGGGACTTTCATGAAGATTTTATGCTTGTCGGGGCGCTGAAATACTCCGTTTAGGAAGGCTCCCTCTACATCGACAAGGTGTTGATACCAAGCACCTACAATGGTCAAAACAAAGCATACTCGTATGCCCACCTCGGTTGCCACGGGTGAGGATTTATCATTACTGTCATAATGCTCTCCATCGACCTGCATGAACCCTCTTATGGCATTCCTGGCTCTAAAGGTTCCATCTGGTTTCTTCTTCATGGCCCATGTACTATCAAAGAGCTTAGTTCCCTTTGGAATTTCCTTTGGTTTCACGACTCGAAACACATTGTATTTAACCATCTTATCATGTTCCACTTTGATGGCCTTTTCCCATTCCTTCCTGTCTACAGTGGCCATTGCTTGCTTATAATTCATTACATTAAGTTCAGCCGTGTTTCCATAATTGTGGCCGGTGGCTCCCACAAGATACAGTTCTCCTACATTGTCTTCTAGGGCCGCGGCCACGAGCCGGTAGTCTCCCCTCGTGTCTACATACCCAAATGCATGCTCAACAGAGCTGTATGTTCTATTGCCGCCCTTCATTAAACTAAACAGTACAAATTCTTCCTCTCTCATCCCCTCATCCATGTGATGATTATGCAGATGTTTGTTCTCCTCCACACCCAGCAGACATGTTTCATTAATCAGCTGGTCCTCGATGTGCAAGGCCACAACCTCCCCAGGTCTAGTCCCATCATGCTGCATGGGGGCTCGAACAACTCGTCCGCTCCTGGTAACTCGATGGTTCCCTTCGTGTCGATGAGAGTCCCTGCTTCCTTCATCGCTATTCGTTTGCTCATGCATATCGAACAAGTGTTCATCCTCATCTTCAAACATAATTACTGAAGACCCTTGCGATTCCTCCTGGTCCTGGGTCTCGGTCTCCGGCTCGCTGGATGAGTCGGAATCAATACTCACAACTGTACCATCCTCTTGGGTCTCATCGTCGCAAATTTCTGTCTCTCCGGCTGGCAAACTGATGCCCTCCACAGTTACTTCGGCCCCTGGCCGTGGTCGGCTTGGAAAGTACATGCGGTTCAACCACAGTACATCTCGTGAATGAAGAGTTCTCCTGGTCCCTGGATCATACATTACATAGCAATCTTTTGCATGATCGGTAGCATAACACACAAACAAACACGTCTTTCCTCTGGCATTTACTTTGGGGGTTGTTCTCGTGTGAGTCTTCACTACTCCCGCCATTCCTGCCACTTGCATGTGATCAACCCAGCCCGGCAGCTTCCCGTATAGATGCTCGTGTCTTGTTTTAGTTACTCCGTCGACTTCCACTACAGTAAGCATATCTGTTTGGCAACACCACTTGTAAAACAATGCAAACAAGATATATCGAAACTGATCCGGCACATTGGCATCCTCTAATGCTGCCCTCGTTTTATTGCTCATGTGGAACAGTTTGGTCTCCACTCTTGAATTCCTTTGTGGGGTCTTTGCCGTATATTCGAACTGCACATTCAGTCTCCAGTGCTTGCCATTGACTTTCTTTTGCAACAGCTTATTCTCTCCGGCATCATCACAACGCATTCGTCGCACTGCTTTGCCGTTCTCAGCTTGTCTGGCGAAATAAGAACAGAAATCATCGATGAACCCGTTCTTCTTATCGTACCAGCCCGTGAATGACGCTCCTGTCTTATGTTCGACTGCCATGACCAAACAGTTATTAGCAGGGAAATACACTCGGGCCTCTGGCCTCTTCGGACGCTTTAATTTCATTCCATCGATGTAGTACAACTCTCCAATTTGTTTGGGTTCTCTGGTTTCCCCTTGTTCCAAATTGGCTTGCCTTGCTTTTGCGACCGCACAAGGCTCACACCGTTGATATTCTTTCCGTGTAAGCTTCCATCCAAGGTATTTGGCCGTTTTGATCGTTTCTCTAATACCGCTGTGCCCACAAAACTGATGAGCCTTTTCGAGGCTCATGACAGTGGGCGTAGCCAGTGTTAGTTCGTTTGGTCCGTCATTGGGGCTTCTACGTTCTATTCTGGCAGCCCAAAGCTTACCTTCTTGTGTTTTGATTGGTATATCAAAATCAATCCTCTGCTCGCCTTTAGTCAGGTGGATTCCTTTCGCGTCTCCACGCATAAACCACCCGCTGTCCGTCAACTTGGTGATCGAGCAGAGATTGAACTTGGATGCTCCGTATCGACAGTCTTTAAGTACTACATTGATTGTCTCACCATCTTTAGTTTGCACTGCTCCTTTGATATCCAGTATAGCGTTAGTATGCATGCGGTTCCCACTAGCGTCTAGTGAGTGCCGTAGGGTCTTTAGGCGTTCTTTAGCGTTCACTGAAGGTACGCCTCCCGCAGTACTGTTGGTTACGTGACATGACGCTCCTGTGTCAGCTATCCATATGATTGGAGTATAAAGCACTTCAGTCCCGGTGGCACTAGATAAGCTGGTCTCATTTTCTACGGTAATGAGCGCGGCTTCCGCGTCATTTCTCTGTCTTAATGCCTCATCTCTATGCTCTAGTCGCGCGAGCTCGCTATGGAGGCCCTTAATTGTACGTGTGTTTCGCGCAGCGGTTCTGTCTGCCGCTTGCTGAGCCGCGCGTAAGTCCCTGATTACCACGTGCTTGGGTCGTTCACGGGACTTAAATGTGTTCTCTACATAGTGCTCTGTTCGCACTGGCTTAGATCCTTGCTCGCGCCCAGGCTGATTGTATTGTTCTGACATGATCGTCCAGCTTGCTACTTTCTTGTGCCCGTTCCAGGTTTCACGCACCCGCCAGGTCCTGGCATAGGTATAAGCGGGCGCCCGCGGCCACCCCCGTGTTTTCAACCGTTGATTTCCATACTTGCCTGTATGTCTTCTTCTTTTGCGATCGTTGCGTCTCCGTTGTGTATCGCGGAACGACCGTTGAGCGTGGTTTCCGTGGCCTGCGTTTCCCGTGTACGTGGGCCTACGAGCCTGCATACGCTCATTATTTATCTTCCTCGTACCGCATACGGCGTTACTGTATACCGTGTTTACACTCGCATAGTTTGCTGAGCAGTTACTGCTCCACCATGGGGATTCATTCATTAGATCCCCATCGTCCATTACGGTGAAGGTAAGTTCCTCATCGACCACGATCCCTGCTACATCGTTGTTGTTCTTGGCGCCCTTTCTGAATTTCTTGGGCCTCTTCTCTGGATGTTTCTTCCAACACTGTTCCTCTGTGTGTCCCTTGACTCCGCAATATCCACACGGGTTCTCATAAGGACAGTCTCGCTTGATATGTCCCTTCTCTCCGCAACCGTAACAGCTCTTGTTTTCGTTACCCGTTGCCTTCTTTCTTCTCTGTTGACCTGACACCTTTGTTCCTTTCCTCCCTTTCTTCTTCTTCCGTGAGTGGAGGTTTCCTATGTCTTCGTCGCTGCTATCTTCTTCTTCACCCGCAGCTGAATACAACGTCAGTTCCTGCAAAAGATTGTTCGCCTGATTGATCTGTATACTTTTATAATGATCATACATAGCTCGTCGCAATGCTTTCAGTGTTGGCTCCCGGCCATGAATCTTCCTTTCAGTGGTTCGTTCTGTTTGAATCACAGCTTGATACATCTTTGGAGCCCGCATTAGGATTGCCGCCCGCTTGTCCTCCACCGTGAGAGGTGTTGTTCTCCCTTTGTACTTTTGCTCGATTGAAGTTATCTGAGAGAAGAGTGTTTTGGGGTTGTCGTTCTTCCTCATTGAGATTGAATACAGTTCAACTCGCTGTCTGATCATTCCCATCTCGTCATCAGCTGCAAATTCATCCAGCAATTCTTGCACCACCATGTGGCACTGTCCCGTCGGCCAGTATCTGTCATCTTTAGAGTCTGTAACCATGGCTTGGCAGTCTTCATTCACATTCCTCGCGAATGCGATTGTAAAAGCTGCAATGCCCATCTTGTTCTTCAGTAGTGCTTTGCACTGTTCATCCGTATGCACTTCGAGTGTTCCGTCGATATCATCCTCAACCCCATCTGGCTTTATCTTCCGAGGAAGCTCCGTTTCCGGCAGATCCTTACATTTGGTTTGCTGGATTACTTCGGCAAATTCTTTCTGAACTGCATACGCTTGAAACAGTGGCCACCACTTCGCAAATTCCCTGACCGTATTGTTCTTAAACAATGGGACCTCCATCTTGATTGAAGAAAGCTTAGCCACCATCTTCGATCACTTCTTACAGTCTTTCGACTGTTACTTGCTTTGTTTGATATTTCGTTTTGTTCTTGTTCTCCAAATTCACAACCCTTATAACTCAAGACGTTCTTCGAAGAATGTTGAGATGGTTGAAATGGGGAAATTATATGAGTCAAATAAGTGTTCTCTATCTTATTCTCTATTCCTTATTCTCGAAATATGAGCTCTCCTCCTAGCTCTAATAATCACGGCCTCTGTCCGGAATTCACTCCTCTTGCTCATTGTTACACCTAAACACCTCTAAAGCTTCAATTGGATCCTCCTCGGTTATCAAGATCTCTTCAACTTCAACACTTCATGAGGATCCCTTCTGTCACCTGGCTCGCCAGCTCTATCCTAAACAGCTGTCCTTTAGCTCATCATATGCTTCCAGCTGTCTATTCATCCTTATCAGTATCCTTCATGTTGAACCCAGCTCCTTGCTACTTGTTCAACTTGGATGACACTGAATTAGTTCCATTCATCGCCTGGCTCGTTAGCACGCCTGGCGACCACTCTATCATCACTGTTTCCAACAGGATGCAGATATGTTCTTATACTACGTCCTCCAATGCCGAACAGAACCTATTGTGCGTGATAGATTTCAACTCTTTACATTACCTCACAAACAGGAAGGCGAACAAAAGTTGATTCAACAACAGGACACAGCGCCAATCGACACAAAAAAACAGACTTGTAATTTGGAGAAGTATCAACAAGTTAGCTGTTAGCAGGGGAGGTACCACGGAGACAACAAAGCAAAGGAACTCGAAAGTTTAAAACATCAAAGCAACACAACACAGCAACACGAAACACTATGTCTTCAAGCAAGAACACAGCGGCCAGTGTGGTTCGCGTCGGGGTGGGCGTGCTCGTGAAAGATCCAAGGGAAGCGGGTCGGGTATTTTGTGGCATCCGGAAAGGATCTCACGGAGCCGGGAAGCTTGCGCTGCCTGGGTAAGTTCTACACCTCTTGGGGGCATCGTCTCTTGGATTCGTTCCTTTATGGGAAACACCCCGGAACAACATACCGACGGTCTTCTGGATCGATCGTTTGTTCATTCCCTCGTCTTGCCAAAAGCGGAACGATTTTTTTCATGTTTTGCTCTGTTGTTGACTTTTTTCCTTTTCAAACGATACCGTATTCCAAGGGGCCACCTCGAAATGTTTGAGAGCTGGGAAGACTGCGCCATAAGAGAGGTATTGGAAGAATGCAATCTAAACCTTGATGCAACTACAATAGCGTTTGGACACGTTACGAACGATCCGATGCCGGACGAGAAAAAACACTATGTTACAATATTCATGCTGGCAACCTGCAAGGCCGCGGATCCTGTCCAGACACCAGAAAACATGGAACCGGACAAATGTCTCGGCTGGAAGTCATATAGCTGGAACGAGCTCTTGGAGCGCCAGAAGAAAGGTGAGCTATTTGGTCCACTCGATCTGCTGGTGCGGCAAAAACCCATTGCAATCACAAAATTCATGGAGAGTCTAGGAAACGACGAATAAACACTTTATAAGAGACAAACAACGTATCACAACATTTTTTTTAAATGTTGCGACATCTGAAAAGCGATACCGTAGTACGGGGTATCAACATTCTTTCATTGTAAAATGCAGGGATGATTTCAACTTTTAGAACCTAATCTTTCAGAACCCGTGCAGCAATGCGCATCAAATTTCTGCAAACTCAGCGTTCTAACGGGTCCACCAGTAGGGGTCCGATTCTGCTCTCGATGCCCAATCTTCCCCTAACGAGTCCAACACAGATTCTACATCCTCCTCGTCACCATTAATGACACCGTCCTCTGCGTTGCTGGTGTTCGAGTTAGTGTTTCTCGGACTTCTGAACCACGATGTCACCGCCCAGCTTGGTTGTCCATTTACTGCCATATCTTGTTCTAGAAGCGGCTCGTGCAGGCCATCGCCATCAGGGTTGCTCTGTCGACCGAACCACCAAGGACGGTGCCGGCTGCTTTGCGAATGCGACGACGCAACGTCGTCGTTGTAATAATCCGCTCCGCGCACCGGAGAAGACGATGATAACTGCCCCTGCAAGAAGATCCATCTGCAAAGTTCGATGATGGACACTGCGGTCAGAGCGATTGGTATTCCCGTATGGGTTGGAATAAGTTTGTGGCACCACGATCCAAAAAAGTCGCACCACGGCAGCCACGCGTCGGGACCGAACCATGCGACCCCTGCAATGCCACCATACAGTATTCCAAGACTCAGCGTCAAATTCGTTGCCAGTCTCGATGCTATGTCGGCCAATTCGTCTTCGCTGTAGTAGCAGCACCCGCAGAAGCAGATCGTATAGAGCGAAGGAACGGATGTCCAGATCCAAAGGAAACCACGAAGAGCGTTCAAAACCGCCAGCAGAACACAGGTCACAAGTAGTAATATCATGTGTGTCGAGCGAGAAGATTCATTGTTTTTGTTGAAGAAGAGATGATACGCTCCAAATAAAATCCAAATCGATGTAAATGCAATGTCCCAGACATGCAGAAAATATCTCAGCGAACACTTCGATCGACAATTCGAGCATAATGATGATGCGAGTCCCCTTCGTCTGCCGGATGCATTCGCATTCGTCTCTGGTATATTCTGGGTTTCGGACGTTAGGAAGGAAACGTCATTGCCGTTTTGGTTGTTCGAGTTGTCTTCTCCTAAATCCCACCTCACGGAAGTGACAGCCGGGGAAACCGGCTCTTCGCTAGCTTGTGGGGCTCCACCTCTTGTTTCGCGTGCGTGCACTTCTCTCACTTGCTCACGAAATGCCTGGTCGTTTGACGCAGATTCCCATTCAGGTTCGTTGTTTTCGTCCATATTTAGAAACGTATAGCGTTAGAATTCTGTTCGCTGCAAATGTTATGTGTCATATCAGTCACCTGACAGTTATTTGTTATTTTACGTTGCCTGCGAATTATCATCCTATTGCCAGTTTGTTCGTGTGGGTGTTTTTCAGACCGCGGCATCTCTGGAGGAGATGAGAAAGTGTCCTTTTAGATTTTTGATTTATTTTCTTTTTTTCATTGAGAAAAGTTCCAACTCGCACTCATCATCGTCAGTCGACAGGGGTCGTTGTACGAAACAATCATATGTATTACTAGTACTAACCTACAATTTGTCGTGCCGGTAATCACCGGTTAAAACCATAACTGTTTCCGATTTGAGAACTGTTTTCCTCGTAGAAATTGTACTACATCCTTGAAAAACCAGCGGTGCAAGAAAAACTAAAAAAATAGTTTCATCGTCTATTATTTATGTGGGTACGATAGTACGAGTAGTAGTCGTTGGAAGCAAGCCGGCCCCAAGGTTTTCCGGTTATCGTTTGATGTTACGATCACCGTTTTTTATTTAGAATTATCACTAACGACATCTTCACATTTTCCTGCTATCCTGATTATTGTCAAATTGCGTCGCACAAAAGTTACGAAGCAATAGACCATTTCACCAGTAGTCTACCCCATTAATAACCTAAACAATGGGAAAGAAGCGAAACAATCGACGGCGGAAGCAAAATTATCAATCTGGCTCGAGCAATACCCCGCGCCTGGGAAGCAAAGGATGTTCACTATGTTACGATAGCAGTATTCCGGAGAACCTGAATGCCCACGTCAACGACAGTCAAACATGTGCCGACATCCATCTTCAGTTGGCAATGTTGCGATATGACAACGCCATGTGCTCGGTGGGGCAAGAAAAGTATCAGGAACTATGCTGCACAAAAGTAGACACAGGAAATGGAGGCTMCACGTTGGGTTTCATGCTTGGTGCGATTGTAGCGGGTTTCTTTCTGAAGAATATGTTCACGCTCAGGAAACGCCGAGTTGAGGAAATGAAGAGCATGGATGGTGGCATGGAGCTTCCAAGAACAGTTAGTTTGGGTGCTCGCAGTCGCAGCAATAGCAGTCGAGAGAATCAAGATATACCATCCACCTGGTACGTCAGGATGGACGATTCCAAATCAAAATCGAGTAAAAGCAGTAGTCGATCGCGTGGTAAGCCCATGGCCTACATTACCAACAGTAAACGTTTGGAAAAAAATAGAGGCACGTCGCGATCCAAAGCACTACTTTCTACCAGACGACCTCGGAGCCGGAGTCGACCAAGAGATAGTAGAGAAACACCTGGAAGCAGCAGCCGGGCTCGGAGCCGGAGTCGACCAAGAGATAGCAGAGAGAGACCTCGAAGTAGCAGCCGTGCTAGAAGCAAAAGTCGACCAAGAGAAACTAACCGTTCCAGCAGAGATAGACCTAGGAGCAGCAGTCGAGCTCGGAGCAAAAGTCGACCCAGAGATAGAGCCGATAGGCCTCCAAGCACTATCAGTACCCGGAGTCGAAGTCGGCCTAGAGATGCTGCCCGTTCTAGTAGAGACAGGCCAAGAAGTAGTAGTCGAGCACGGAGCAGCAGTCGACCCAGAGATAGACTCGAGGGCACTCGCTCTAGTGGAGGTAGGGCAAGAAGTAGTAGCCGTGCTAGGAGCAAAAGCCGACCACGAGATCGACCCAGGACTTCCAGTCGAGCACGGAGTCATAGCCGACCTAGAGATAGACCCGAGAGTACCCGCTCTAGTGGAGGTAGGGCAAGAAGTAGTAGCCGTGTAAGAAGTAGAAGCCAGCCTCGAGGACGGCCGACAAGTACCAGTCGTGCCAGGAGTCGAAGTTGTCCCAGGGTCAGGAGCAGCAGTCGGGCCAGAAGTCGAAGCCAGCCTCGAAGAAGGCCTGAGAGTACCCGTTCTAGTAGAGATAGAGCAACTAGTGCCAGTCGCGCTCGTAGCCGAAGTTGTCCTAGGACAAAGAGCTACAACCGAGCTCGGAGTCGCAGTTGTCCAAGACAGTCTAGCAGCAGTAGAAATCGGAGTCGCAGTCGACCTAAGAATAGGTCTGACAGCTCTGCAAGAGACACACCAAAAAGCAGTAGCCGAAGACGGAGTCGAAGCCAACCTAGAGCTCGATCCAGTAGAAGCCGGGCCCGGAGTTGTAGTCGTCCGAGAGAATCAAGGAACACCCGTGCAAGAAGCAGAAGTCGGGCAAGAGTAACCGAACCCCGAGAAGTTGATCTTGTCGAAGATGGCCCTGTGTTACCAACCCTGGTTCTCTAAAACATTCCAATCTATATTGTAATGCCTAGCAAGCAATTACTTTCTTGTTCGTCTACCTAATGATGATCTAACATGAAATGGTCAAGAGGATACTTTTCAACCCCCGATATTGGGATTCTGTTGATATTCTTCTAAACGATTTCCACTACCATTCATGCTGCTTCGAACCAATATCCTACAGTAACGTTGAATGGCCCCATAATGAATGTCTAAATTACTTTTTAGAGAAAAAACCTAAAACACTAACGTATCATTAGGAAAGAACCTTCACCTTAAGTATAACGTACTGTACTTGAAAAAGAGTACAATACTGAGCAGTAATTAGGTTATTTTGTGCGAGGCATCTTTTCAATTCTAATCAGTCCTCCCTTGCAATCTGCAAATTCCATAGGCAAGCTGCGGCTGCAATTGTTTTGAATCCATGGAGAGAACACAAGTTTCATATTTCCGTCGGGGCAATCTATATTGACCACTACCGCCACTAGCAACCGAAATTCAAATGATGTGAAGGGTACATCGATCGTAAGCTTGCCTGTTCGATTTCTATCTGATCCAATCCACTGCAGTTCATTCATTCGACGTTAGTGTTGTTCATTTACTCCCCCCCCCCCGCTGGAAGTATTGAATTCATAGATATCTTTTTCTGTGGAGTTCTAGGCTGGTCTGACTTTGTAAGCACGCACCCACGGCGATTGATTCGAGTGGTTCGTCTCGAGCCTATTTCGAGGACCATTTGTTCGATACCTTTGGAACCGCGTTTGCCCGCCGTCAATTGCTACCGATCTAGCTATCTCACAGTACCCTTGTTGCAGATCACTGCCAAGATTCTGCCTTGGTTTCTTGATCTTCAAGAGCACCTGCAATCGAGCTCGGTATAAAAATACCGGTTTGCACCACACAGCGCGACATTCGTTTCAGCATAGGGAATGATGATCAATAGGTAGGATTGGAAACGAGAAGTTCAAAGAACAGTCCGCAAGAAAATTCTCCCGCAGGAAAATTCCGTAGGAAAACTGAATTCATCGTACTGAGTTGATTCCGACACGACATGCAGCGCAAGAAAGAATGAAATGATGTAGATAGAAGTACTGATGTGATGGAATACACATAGAATTTCTGTGGCGGAAGTCCTTGATTCTCGTCTTGATGTTGACAAAACGACTTCTCGAGGTCTCACAGATTCTTTGTGCACATTACGATCGGCTTTTCTTGGTTCCGAAGCCTCTTCGGAATGTTGAGGAATTTTCAAGGATGGAATTCTTGACAATCTACGAGAAAGAATTTGATACATACTGATGTAAGAACAGTACAATACAAATACTGTAAATAAAGTTCGTACGTAATCATCCTACTGCCCGTGTTGCTAGTACGGCACGACTAAATAAAAACGATTGCGGTGCATGGGGTGTCTCGTCATTCCAATAGTACTACTAGTTGTGGTCGTCTCAAACTGTAGTACCTTGTACGAACTGTTGGTATTAGTAGTACATTTTGGAGGTGTGGCTTGGACGCAGTTCGTACGTAACGAACTGAAGAAATACTATGATACTTTCTCAGTACCGTAGATTAAAAAAATGATTATCAAACCCGCACCAAAGACATTTCTCCGATTCCTTCGAAATACCATAGAGTCAGTTAACGACATGAAATAATTACACGTAAGGTACTCAGTCCGTTTCATTCTTTATTTCAACTGCTACAGGTACGTAGCACGCAAGGTGCGAAACGTACGGTATGCACTACGAGTAGTACAAGATTAGTGAGCGCTCGTCTTTTTTCCAAGAACAGGGACGAGGGACGAGTGACGAGTAGTACTCGTACTCGTACGGACCGTAGGTACCCCAGTATACAGTTCCTTTCCAACATCTCTTGAGGTCTCCAGAATCAAAAACCTACTTTCGGTAGTACGAAGTTATTTGTGTTTGACAACGTTTGTGGCATACGTACCGTTAGATGTGGGTTGACATCAGCAACCACCTCTGCCGTCTTGTCGTTCCTATTGAAAACTGTTACCTTCCGTGTTCGAAAAGAATTCATTGCATAGATACTGCCATACTCGCAATCAACAACCACCMGCACCCGAAACAACAAACTAGAGATTGATCATTGCGATGACCGAAGCGGAGGCGGAGTATCCTCTGCCAGAACAAATCCTTCCAGAAATACACGACGCAATATGCAATCCGCAGATATGGATAGTCCCATCGGTTCCTCCCGATGTTGATCCGAGAAGCTCTCTGCTCCGACGGAATCATCCGTCGTTGCAACCCGTCTATCGGCAAGTCTTTCTCTGTCGGCAACAAGACGCCGCTCAAGCCTACCAAATCATACAGCCCCCAGCGTTCCAGCCGGTAGAATTGTCGCACGGTGGCCCTACCTGGGGGTACCTGTTTATGGGAGTCATACTGCCGAGGAGGAAAGACGACATGCTGTACGAGGAACCAATGGAACACGAAGCGCAACGCGTTGCAATAAAACGCCTTGATCTGAACGTAGTCACAAACGAATTGAGGAACGGATCGAAAGAAAATCCCTTTAAGGAAATATGGAGGATGCAAACCATTGGCGACCACCACCACGTGTGTGCCATTATCGAAGCCTTGCAGGCAGAAAACTACCTCTATATTATCACGCCGTGGTGCGGGGGAGGAAGTCTCTCGGACAACCTGCCCCTATCTCCCAACGATCGATACTCGGTAGAAGACCAGGCGAGAATCCTGTTTCAACAAATCCTAGAGGACCTGCATTATCTGCACAAGGTGCACGGGATATGCCACCGCGACATCAAAACAGCCAATTTTCTGGTGAGCGAGAGCGGTCGGGTCTTGATCGGAGACCTGGCCATGAGTTTTGTCATGCCCAAGGGGGGCATTGTCAAGGACATCGGAACCTTCGGAACGCCCCCCTTTATGGTTCCCGAAACTCTTCTGAACCGACCCTTCGACGGGGCCAAGTGCGACTTTTGGGCCGCAACGGTCACGCTATACACCCTGGTGACGGGGCTTCCCTATTTGTACCGGACTCCGCGGCCGGACGATATTTTGTTTCGGTATTGCATCATGGCGAAAGGGTTGTCCAGGGATCGGCACAACGAATTGGTGAAAGAAATAATATCAGAGGTCGACAACCCACAGGATGTTAGCCTGTTGAGCACCGTTGTGGAACACATTTGCAACATGTCGTACGATATCCTCGAGTTGTTTGAGAATTCCTTGTCCTTGATTCCGGAGGAACGATGGGGAAGCGAACAAGCATGCCAATCCCGATGGATGCAGAACAGAGGAAGCTACGATGGCAATATACTTCGATGATGCATTGGCGCATGATGAGTTCGAGCATGCGAAGGATACCGAAATCAATGGTATGAAATAGAAAACGAACGACCGTTGCGGTCGCTCGAGGCGAAGATCTTTGCGGGGAATAGGGCTACGGTGGAACGCATTTTTTGCCTCTGGTGGTCAATTTTGTTCCCAAGGATATTGCCGCTGTACCGTAGTTTCGAAAACGAAACGGGGTTTGCAATGTCTCCCTTTTAGATTATGTAGAGTTAGAAGAAACGAGCAGAGCGACACGAGGAGTTTGGCAACTAAGTCATGGTTGGCAAGATAGCATTTCGAAACGAAGTGATTCTGGCTGGCAATCAAGCCCGTGTTACTAAAAAGTACTTAATGGACGATAGGCTCCATAATTGATTTGAACCGCTGTACTGTTCTTAGAGAAAGTTCGATTCCATGCGTTATGCTCTGACTCCTTCAGCAATGATGGCTCGATTCTTCTATTATTTCATTGGATGCACCGGTTTGTTAACGATATTAGGAAGTGGTATAGGGTAAAAAGTTGGCCCTCGGATGGTCCACCACTACTGCGTATAGAGCTAGGAAAAATCCGTTTTACGGTCCAGCAAAGAAGAGACCCTGGGCCCAGAGAATACAAAAGGGGATACCAATCCAATCGGCCGGCGGACTGGGTTTCGAACAAGTGTCTCGAGTGGCCCTCCTGCAGCACCGGAAATGGCAAGAGAGCATCGAGTCCGGGCAAACGAGAGACGGGAGAGCGCACGGCACACAGCCACGGGCATGCGTTGGAACGCTTCGTGCCTCCCCCGTTTGGCTTTATCGGACGATCTTCTGCCACAAAAGAACAAGAGGCAAACCTGTTGGGTTGCGCCTTTGCAACACCTCGTAGGGGGGGGGGGGAGTCAAACGCGTTGTGGGTTGCAGTTTCACAACCACGAGCACGAGAGCTCGTCGCAGCCGTTTTTAGAACTATCGACTCGTTGGTGTGCTGCACTACGCACGACAACCCCGGAAAACGACCGTGCCATGCATAGCCATTGCAATTGCAAACGCACGGTTAATGTTCGCGTGCCTGCCGTACGCGGCGCGGTCCTCGTTTCTAGCAATTCTTAACTTGATTTACGTTAGTTCGCTGGGATTTTGTTTTGTTTCGTTTGCATCGCAAAAAAGCTGGCGTTCCCTTACTGTTTCGTGCCAAGCAGGGCCGGCGCCGCGGCCATAAAGTAGACGCTCCCACTGGTGATGGTGATGAGGGCCGACATGTACAGCATGGGAATGCCCACCTTGTAGAGGATCGACGCGGTTCCCGCCTCGGCGGGAGCGTAGAGAAGAACCGTCAGCGCCGTCATGGTCAGAAAGGTCTTGACCTTGCCCTGGTAGCCGACCTTGACGGTGTCTCTCTCCCCGCGCTGTGCCATCCATTCCCTGAGCGCCGATACGGCGAGCTCCCGCGCCAGGATGATCAGGGTGGGAATGGCGGCAACCTTTCCGTGCCTTCCGGAAAGCAGAACGAGCGAGGTGCTCACCATGAGCTTGTCCGCGACGGGGTCCAAAAACGCCCCGACTGCGCAGAGCAGCGAAGCATGCACGGTATTGGTTGGTTGGTTGGTTGGTTGATGCGTGGCATGGAAATCAATTCCGACGCGTTGCATTCAAAGGAAGCGTGCGTGGGTCAAGGAATGAAAAAACACAGAAAACATGAGTGGGGAATTTCAAAAAAGATTTCATGGTCGCTGCCTTGTTTCCGCTGGAAGCCATGCGTTGATGCATGGATATGCCCGTAGTTGTCCACGAACCGCTACACACGAACGGCTACGGAGCAGCACAACCCAACGACCGAGCCCGGAGACCCATTCGAATCTTCTCTTCGCTGCTTTGCGTTCGTTAGCATCACAACGACTCGACCCGGTCCGAACAAACAAAAAAAGAGAGAGAGACTCACAGGCGGTCGAGATGTCCCAGCGCCGGGCCAGAAAGCCGTCGAACCAGTCGGTGGCGCTGGCCAGGGCGAAGATCGTCCCCGTGTAGAGGTGGCTGGTTCCGTTCAGGCTCGCGTAGAAGAGGCCGACAAAGACCGGGATGGCGAGGCACCGCG
This sequence comes from Pseudo-nitzschia multistriata, assembly GCA_900660405.1. Lineage (NCBI taxonomy): Eukaryota > Bacillariophyta > Bacillariophyceae > Bacillariales > Bacillariaceae > Pseudo-nitzschia > Pseudo-nitzschia multistriata. The sequence continues at coordinate 61,764 of CAACVS010000015.1, read as the reverse complement.
CGTACGTGAGGTAGTCGGGGACCCTGTTCCACGGAAAGCGGGGAAACCTGGACCGGAGAAACCCGGGGGGCGTCTTGGCGCCGGGGCCCAGGGGCGTCGCACCGGAAGCGGCGAGCGGGGCGCTGGTGGCACAAGGTTCGGCGCCGCTTTCGGCTTGCGGGACCGCGGTTTCCTCGTCGTCGCCGCCGCCGCCGGGGGACACCCCCAGCACCTTGCTTGCGCAGCTCCCGGTTCCGATCTCTTGGCGGCCGGCGACAAAGGCCGGTCGGCCGGAGGGCTTTCCTGCCACGGAAGGCATCACGAACGACGAGGCGATCGCCGGCGAGGGCGTCGCCGAGAGCAGGGCCGAGACCAAGAGCAACACGCGTTGCTGCCAGAGAAAGTTCATCTTTGGTTGCCTGGGGTTGGGGTTGGCTTGAACTTTGGGTTTGGTGTGGTGTGGTGTGGTGTGGTGTGGTTTGGTGTTGTACGAAAGGGCTTGTTTGCCTTGGAAGCTTCGGTAGGAATTGTGTTGGATGTCGGATGTTGGATCCCGATGCTGTTTGTCGCATCACAGACGGGTGACGCGAAGGGTGGGGGGGTTCTCTTGATCGCCTCGGTCGTGTTGCTGAACGCTGAACTCTACGAGTATGGCACGAGTTACGATACCGGTACATGGGCATCATTGGATTCAAATTTTGATCTCGAGATTGAAGATCTAGGTTTCGAAAAATTCCACCGATGATCCACAGACGCCAATCAACGATTGGTACGTAGGACCTGCTCCTAGTACGTACCTACATACTCTACCCGACTGGTATTGGAGACTGGAGACGGCATCTACGGATTTATTTAGTCGTACAAGTCGTCGATTCCACGTTCCGCAACGGAGAACAACCCGACTTCAATGTTCCACAGTGAGGATTGATTCCTTTTCTTCTCCTTTTCTCGCCTCCTCCTCTCGGTCAAAATCATTTCGTTCCTTGTCATCTTTCTTTTGGAATCATCTCTGGTCTCTCCGAGAAAGTCGACACCGTGCTTGTTTGTTCTAGCTACGAACAAGACCCACTCCCCACCGTGTACCACCGCATCCACCAAACCCGCGATTGCCAGCGACCCGGATACAGAAACCCGTTTCCGCACGGTTCGATACAACGCAACACGAACCAAAGACCCGAACGCCCAAACCGAAGAAAGAACAACGACCATGGGATCCGCCCAGAGCGCCACCGGTGTGGGCATTTCCAGCGGCTCCGATCCCTCGCTGCCGCTCTCGGCGGTCGGAGAGGGATTCCGCGGCACAAGGGCCGGGGGCGCAAGCGAGGCCGACCGCGAGAACGACAAACCGAAAAAGCCAGCGGGCACCGCACCGGCAGGGACCACCGGCGTCGGCGTCGACGTCGACCGCCGCTGCCGGAAGCACAAGCGGGCCTGGGGCAGGTGCGTCGCAGACCACTACGAGAAAAAGTTTCTGCCCGGGAAGTCCCTGGAACCGGAGCAGGACTGCGACGACTTTTTCGAGAAATTCCGGGACTGCTACATGAGGGGGATGCTCGTGCAGCGCCGGCAAAAGGGCCTGCCGCCGCCGAAAAAGGATTCCGCCCTCCACGAGTACATGGTGGACGAGGGGATGACGGACGACGGCGAGTGAGCGAGCGAGTCGATGGGTGGGTGGGTGATGGGTGGGTGGGCCGAGGAAGTTCGTTTTGAAACATCGAAAGAGAAACCGCGAAAGTTTCTCTACAACGACAGAAACAAAGCGTGGTCTTTGTTTGCTACAGTGGTTTTTTTTTTCTGAAACCGAGGGGCAAACAAAATAGACGTGGTGTTTGTTTGCTGCCATGGTTTTTTTGCGAATCCAAGGGCCAAATAAATTGCAATTGAATGGGAAAATAGCCTTCCTTCCACCCATCCACACCAAGGTCAATGCTCCTATTTCCCTTTGCTGTTGCAATCTATTTTTGCAACCTTGTCCGGCACGTGCATTTGCTGCGACAGTGCACGGCGCAATCGGGGGCTGGAAAATCCAGTGCCAACAGCGGAAGAACCGAATCCAACGAGAGACGGTTCGATCGCATCGTTTTCCACCGCGTCGGATCCGCGAAACTTGTTGGTGGCGCACGCAGCACTCGATGCACAACCCATTTGGGAAAATCGTTCGATCGGTGCATTCTGTGCCATACATTGTAACAACACTTATTCTATTCAATACCTTCTCTGGAAAGACAACCATACTCTACTGTAGGCTTTGGTGGATTGCTAGGCAGAAACTAGCAACACCAGCATTCTCCACCGCCTTTGGTGTCAAGAGAGTGCACATCATGCAGTAGTCTGCTAATATTAGTACTCCGAAACGCGTTGCTAGTAGCCAACGAGAAGAAATCTTTTGTTTTTCTTTGGATAAGTATTGGTGTATTCAAGGCCACTGGTACATTTTGCCCAGCGCACGGTTTGTTGTGTGCTAGTACTGGTGTAGTGGTGTGCCCATGAACAAGAGTAGGAAGTGTTTGAGTACAGGAGATCCCCTATTTGACGTCTCTTCCTCCAGATTCCCTCTCCTCCTTCTTGTTCTTCTCCTTCCCGGTGTCTTCTTGGACTACAGGCATCTTCTTCCAAAATATTGGACATGTGGGACAAAGTAGTGCTGGCAGTGAGGATATTGCCTAATTTTGTAGCTCTACTAGTACTAGTACTTATGTAAATCAAGTACTAGATTTGTTAGTATCTATTGTGTCATTATCACCATAATTGTTTGATGAAAGCTATAATTGGTGGTGCTTGTGGTGCTAGTAATAGTAATAGTAGTAGCAAGCAACAAGAATGACATCTCCAAAGCTAAATGGCTTATTGTGATGGGAGGATAGCTATATATTTTTATGGCAATTTCCTAGTAGTACTACTACCCCAACAACAACATCATTAGACTGAGCACCAGAATTGGGGCAGCATTACAGTTCTTTTGGAGAATAAACAGCATTTTTTAGTAATCTCAAAGAAGAGAAGATTATCTGAGTAGTAGTAGTTCTTAATGTAGTACTGCTGCAACAATCAACTGAGGATACAGCAAATAAAATTACTACAATACAAATGATATTAGAAGTAACTGCTGCTTGTTGTTGCATCTCTATCAAACAAAAGTTACTATTAATTTAGTTCTCCCCCATACACTACACAAACAGCACTGCACTTCTTTTCTTTTACTCCTTCATAATTTTCACTACATCCTGCACTAGGTTTTTTAATCTACATCTCCGATATCACTAGCAACAATGGTGCTACTATTAGTCTGCTAAACAAATCCCAAGAAAGTTACAATGGTGACTTTTCTATTCTTTCTTTTTGGGCTGAAGTCTGTGGCATCCACGTTTTCATTCTTCTTTTAAGCCATTGGAGGAATTAGCTTGGGCTTAGAATCTTATTCATACTATACACGCTTAGAATCTTATTCATACTATACAGGAACTATCAACTCAAAGCACGGCTTAGCCTGAAACCTCTTCCTTGCATTCTTTTGTCTTCTTGATTTCTATAGAACCTCCATCGTCCTTGTATTCTTGTGCCTTCTTTTGTCTTCTTGATTTCTATAGAACCTCCATCATCCTTGTATTCTTGTGTCTTCTTTTGTCTTCTTGATTTCTATAGAACCTCCATCATCCTTGTATTCTTGTGTCTTCTTGATTTGTATTGAACCTCCATTCTTCCATAACATCATCAAGTACAAGAAGACTGCTAGTACTAGAAGGTTAGATAAAGCACTCCTCCCTGTCCATCCAGTAGCAACCATAAAAAATACAAATATACTATCCCGTGTTGGTGGAAAGAAGTGATGTAGAATACTTTTCACTATCCTTGTCTGATGTGTATGTCAGCACCATTCAAATTGTTTGTTGTATATGTATTTTGCATTTGCTGTAGGGCATCAAACATCTTATTTTTGTGTCCAATTGGCATTACTTAGTTGTTCTACTAGTCCAGTTATTGACTATATGACATACTGCATCCACCATGGTTGTGCCTTCTCTGCTTGGGAAATGGAAAATTTTTTGCAGAGCTAGAAGTACTATTCTTCTTTGTCCTGACATAGCCAAATCCAACTGATATAAATTTGTGTTCTTCATACTATCATTCATAAAGTTGTCAAATATTATCTTAGGCAGTTTTTCTTGTCTGGAAATTTTGAAGGGAAGATATAAATGAGCAGAAAGTATTGTTCTGCATATTACTACTGTTGTTTTATGCAGTATGAATTGTACTGGTGTTGGTGTCTAGACAGGTTAAGACAAAGTTCAAGGAAATTTTGTCAAAATTGGGGGGGGGGGGAACATAGGGAACTAGTACTACTACTATTATTCCTCAACTACAGGAGTAAAGCAGCAGACTATAGTCTGAGAGAGGCTTTTCTCTATTCTTCTTCTTGCTGGTCACCTATAGTCGTAGTGCTTTTCTTCTGGGTTCTGGAGGAGCAGTGTATCTGATTTTCATAACACAACAAAAAAAACTTTTCGCCATGATGTACCAAACTGGCTAGTACTAGTAGGATGTACCACCCCCACCATCAAACAGCATGTCCATCATTATGGTATATCTCAGCCAAACTATGTTTCAAAAATCTAAACAGGCACTAGATGCACCAGAAACATTGTGTGCGAGAAAAAGAAATCTCCCAAAGAAGCAGCAGTTGCTCTTCGTAGTACTACTACTAGTAGTATTATCAATGCATCTGTGGAAAGAAGATGATGAAAAATGAAAAACGAGAAAAATCTGAACAATCATGGAAGTCAAAAAGAAAAAAATACTAGAATATTAGTTTTTTTACTGAAATAGTCGATCGAAAAAGGGAGTCTGAGGGGGTAGAAATACTAAAAATCTGGTATGAAGTTTTTTTTTAAATGTAGACTGTAGTAGTACAAAATGAATGGCTGTTTTAAGAGACTATAAACTGTTTCTTCAAGAAAATATACAGAGGACAAGCCAATAGTACTAGTACTACTACTACTAGTAGTAGCTGCTGGTGCTTCTTTGAAGAAACATGACAGTTTTTTCCACAAAATCCATTTTATGCCACAGGATGATGACATTTCGACTTCCACTTGCAGCAAACCGCAAAAGACCTCATTCATTCTATAGTGAAATGACTGTTACTACTACTAGTAGCAATGAGAGAGAACATGAAATTAGGGGGATGTTGGTCTAAGTAAGTATATTTGGGGATGGTCTGCTTTTTAACAAATACAATGGCCGTGGCAAGAGTAGAATTTTTTTCATCCTGAAAAACCCAGTTCTTGTAAGTACGAATACACAGATACTCGTAGCTTCCCAATGCCACGAACCTCTGTTTACTTATTGATTTTTAAATTTTTTAAAGCGTAGTAGTTAGCAGTACCTGGTACCTGGTACCGTACTCGTAGTACGGAATGAATTCGAGATACGAAAACTCCGGCCGACTTCCAAATAACCTAAGACAAGACCAATCCTCCTCGGTAGTCGGTGATGATACAGGCACAAACGTTCCGAACTAGAAGATCCCTGCCGACAACGAGTAGAATGGAAGACGACGGCCGGATAGATGCGATCCCGGAAGAGAGAACCGAGTTGATGAAGAATTCAGATGTTTTGCTGCCAACAGGGCAACCGACGTCGTCGGATAGAGCCGACGAGAATGGTTTGTCTTCCGACGAAGACCTCTTCACCGACGAAGGGGTGCCAGTGATTGGTTTCATATCGAGATACATAAACCTTCCATATGCTGATTTACCCATGGAAGCCAATGGGTGTGTCATCGATACGTATGCGCGTGCAACGATCAACCTGGCATACTTCTTTGTCGGTACAGCCCTTTTGAAGCTAGCACTGCATCAGGCTTTATCCAACTGCTTTTCCAAAAAATCGAGCCAGGACGACTTCATAATAGAGGAATGCATGACGGATCCCAAGATTTTTGGTTTCAAGCCATCTTCGCTGCTGACCAACATGGGTGCCCTTGGATCCTTTATTTCTGTAGTCTCTTTGCCGATTGTCGGAGCGGTGGTCGACTTTACCCCCTACCGTAGACAAGTTGGATTATGCATGGCATCCGGTTTGACTCTGATCAAGATACTCGAGATCGGAATCCGACAAAGAATCTGGTTCTTCGTGGTGTGCCTGCAGGTGCTTTCTTCTCTTTTCTTCCAGACGGAGAAGGCAGCGATGTACGCATACTCGGCAGAACTCTCCCACCATCCGACAACCCAATCCAAGTTTCAATCGTCTCTGGCATTGACGCTTTTTGCCTCCATGTTTCTCTATCTGCTGGAGGTTCAAGTACTGAGCCGCGTCCTGGACCTAGATAACGACGTACACATCGCGAGGCTCGCAGTAATTATTACCGTCCTCAATTGCCTGCCGTTATACTGGATCGGCTGGGGCCATCTCTTTCCGGACAAGCCGCCCGCCTCGATCCTGCCGGCGGGCCAAAACATACTCACGGCGGGGKTTCTGAAGCTCCACCGGACCTTTCACGAGATTTCCAGCAACTACAAAGCCGTCCGGCACTTTTTGGTGTTCAGCCTCGCCTGGTCGGAGGCGGGCATTGCGGGGCTTCCGATCATCATCACCACCTACATGAGCGAATTCCTGGAGATGAGCTCCCTCCAGATGGGTTTGGTGCTCTTCGTGGTCATGATCGGCGGCATACCGGGGTCCGTGATCGGGAACCGTGTCTGCAGGCGCTACAAGAATCCCGTACGGAGCGCACAGGTTGGCCTGGTGGTGTTCATTCTGAACACCGTCGCGGCGGGTTTGTTTCTGCGGGCGGACTCCAAGCTCCGGATGTTCGGGTTCTCCTTTGTTTGGGGGATTTGCCTGGGTTGGCTGCACCCACAGCACACGACTATCTTTGTGACGATTTCTCCCCAGGGGCAAGGGTCGGTCGAGCTGATGGGACTGTATCTATTTTCGTGCCAGATACTCGGTTTCCTCCCGCCGTTGCTCTTTACGGTTCTGAACGAAATGGGGGTGCCCATGTGGATCGGGATAATGACGCTCGCCCTGTATACTTTGATAGGACTCCTTGGCCTGGTCTACATGGGAGACTACGAGGACGCTCGCAGCCTGGTCGTGTCCGACGTCGACCTGGGCTCATCGTCGAGGAAAGGGACGTAGCTTTCCCGAATTCCATGGAGAATACATGCAATTCTCACAAATTTTGCTCTAAGAACTTTAAGTCAGTCGATGGACAACGATAATCACAACCACACCTAGTACCTAGTCTATGAAAGCGCGCGATATCTAATTAGACCGACAGCGTCGATTGGTTTCTGTTTGGCAATTACCGTACCACACGGGCCGAGGCCTTTGCGTTAGTTGTCGTCCATCGGACTCGGTTGTTTTCCCATGTTCTTTCCGGCGCGCATGACCTCGTCCACCAACAGCAGCTGGCTGGCCAGGACCGTCGACAGGTAGAGCGACTGCCGCTTGACCCGGACGTTGTCCCATATGCCTTCGTCGCTCGGCAGGATGGCCTCTCCCGTCTTGACGTCCAGGCCGACCAGCAGGCCCGATTCGGAGTGCTCGTCCTGCAGCTTGAGCAGGGTGTCTATGACGTCCAGGCCGGAATTCTCGGCGAGGGTCTTCGGGATGACCAGGAGGGCGTCGCAAAAGGTTTGGACCCCGAGCTTTGCCTTGCCCGCCACCTTTGGGAGGACGTTCTTTTGCAAATGCCACGCGGTGGCAACCTCAAAGGCCCCGGCACCGGCCACGACCGCGTTGTCCTCCAGGGCGTTCTTGAGGGCCCTGAGCCCGTCCTTGATGGCATCCTTGGCCTGGTTGAGCGAGTGCTCGTTGGGTCCCTGGAGGAGCATGGTGCACGATTCGGCCTTTTCGCAGTCCTCCACGAACGTGTATTTCTCTTCCCCCAGCGTGATCTGCGATACCTTCCCGGCGTAACCCAGCTGTGACTCGTCGATGTCCTGGAGCGAGTGGATGGGAGATCCGCCGCAGGCGAGGGTGAGGCGTTCCATGTTGCGCCGTTTGGCTCTTCTCAGGCACAAGATTCCCTCCTTGGCAAAAATATCCAGACTCAATGGGTCGACACCCTTTTGGTTGATAATGACAAACGACTAAGAACAAGACAGAGAAGAAAGCGTCAGATGGGTGCACGGACGATCGAGTCGGTGGCAAAGCGGGCAACACAAAACATCGGCTAGAGACGCAGAATCGTTTCCACGACCGGCTCTCCCCACAAAACACCAAACGGGCACGGATGCGCGTCGGCCACTCGGGAACCAAACCAAACCAAACCAAACCAAACCAGATTTTGCGGTTGACTCACTTCGCCGTCCTTGCAGACGCTCCTCTTAAAGTCCACGATCTGCCGGCACCGCTCGTCGAGCCACTTGCGCTCGCTCTCCACCAGCTTTTCCCGTTCCTCGGCCGAGGAGTAGTAAAAGCCCGACTGCGTCTCCGTCTTTTCGTATTCCAGGCTCGTGTTGAGGGTCATGATCCGGCAGTTGGTCAGGACGTCGGGCATGTCGGGGTGGCGGGCCCCGTGGTCCAGGACGATCCCGTTGACGAACCTCGAGTCGTTGGTCGATCTCGGCATGGGCATGATCTCGATGCGGCTGAGGTCGATGGGGGAGTCCTTTCCGGCGTAGATGCACTGGACCGAGCTGACGAGGGCCTCGCTGAGCTTGAGGCTGGAGTCGTTGTCGAGTTTGGTGGCAAGCGAGGTAAAGGCGATGCTCGTCATGAGATCCCGGTCCTGGATCATGGCCTCGGCCTCGAAGCTCGTTTTGATCTCGTTCAGGTATTCCAGGGCGGCTTCTCTGGCTTTTTCGAGCCCCTCCACGACGATCCGCGGGTGCACGCCCTCCGAGACGTGCCGATCGGCCTGCCGGAGGAGCTCTCCGCACAGGAGCACCGTCGAGGTGGTCCCGTCCCCGGTGATGTCGTCCTGCGCCGTGGCGGTCCGGGCGATCAGCACCGCGGTGGGGTGCTGGATCTGCATCTCCTTCAGCAGGACCAGGCCGTCCTTTGTGAGCTTGAGCTGSCCCGCCCCCCCGACCAGGAGCTTGAGGGTCCCGCGGGGCCCGAGGTTGGATTTCAGAACGTTCAGCAGGCCAACCCCGGCGGCGACGTTCACGGCGCGGGCCTGGACTCTCGAGACGATCTCGGCATTGGGGTTGACGTCGCGGATCTGGGACATGGTTGTTTGTCTTTTGTCTTTTGTGCTTTCTCTTTTGTGTTTTGATTTATTACAGCGTCTGTGTTCGGTCTCGTGGACGGGCTTGCTGCAGGGTGGATGTGATGTGTATCTATTTGTTGCGTGCTTCTGGTTTTTCTATTTCGGCAGTGGGGAGTCGGCACAATGCTGTTATCCGAGGACGATTACGAGCACAGAGTGTACGGTACGGTATGTATTGTGTGTGTTTTGTTTTTGCACCCCGATTCAAAAACGATTGTTGGAGGCCAAACAAGATGTTTGGAGAGAGACGCAAAAAGAGCCAAGCAGAGGCAATGCCGTTCCCAAATTTTTTGGAGAGCATTTTTTTATCCGTTTCACACCAAGCAAACACCCGCGCGCCATACGGAAAACAGGCAGACACAATGGGTGGTTTGGTTTTTTCGAGAGATGATACAGTAATGACTTACAGTAATCGACTCATTTGACTTTGAAGTCACTTCTCTCACAGAGATGCACTATTCTACGGTACCGTGTGTATGGTAATCGGACCTCGTAGTACCGTACCGTACCTGGTACGTCCTCAAAGAATGCAACAGACTTCTATTATTATTCATATCTATTTTATGTAAAATAGATATGAATGATTTCCTGTGCGTGGGTCGTGCGCCCATTTTTCGTTTCGTCACGCCCGATTTTTTTGAAAAAAAAAATCATTTTTTTACAAAAAAATTTGCCCGCCGTCGGTGGGAAACAAAAAGGTCGACACACAATTCCATGAAAACATGGGACWGCCGTGTCCGTAGCGCAAACGGAACGCCCGAGTTGGAAACCACAGAACACGGATCRCGCTTCTGTCCAGGGGGAAAGAGGGGGTCGCTGCGCTATCAAACATTACAAGGGCATCCCACCCGGTCGATAAGGAAGCGAAGACGAAATGGCGTCGAACGGGCAGYCGCGAGAAGCGCCGGCTTCTCCTCCCGCCGGTGGGAACCCATCGAAACCGAAACCGAAACCGAAATCCCTGTCCCAGCTTCTCAAGGTGAGGGACGCGAAACGAGAAACCATGTGCCAYTTGTTCGAGGAAAAGAAGAAGATCATCGAGCGCATGAAGGCAATGAACGACGAACTGAGCGAGCTGGACGACGAAATCGAGGCGCTGGAAGAAGCACGAGAACTTCGGAGGCTCTCGCGGATCACGAACGCAAGCGCAAGCGCAAGTTCCAACGAAGCGCCCAATCATTCTCCCGTGCCGGTGCCCGTGAAATCGGAACCCGGTGACGCATCGGGTCCGGCGGCCACMGAGTCTCCACCGCCGCTGACCATGAATCCCGACGAGGTCCTCACGGAACCCACCCAGTCCTTCACGCAGATACGAGACGACGAACAACTGACCGATCCCCTCACGTGGACCCAGGCGGAACCARCGCAGGGAGCGAGCAGCGACGGGACGAGAACCAGCGCGGCGTCTTCCGCCTTCGTTTCCGTCTCCGATTCCGGTCCCCAGCACGAACAGCAACAGCGTCGCCGGGAGGAGGAGGACATCGAAGACTATTATTACGACAGTGGCGACGATCGATACGTGGAGGAGAGCAGGTATCCGGTGGAGCCAGCACACGCTCCCGAACCAGTACCAGTACCAGTACCAGCACCAGCAGCTGCAGCCCACCAGAAACGGAAATCGTCGATGGGGACGCTCGACAACTTTCTGATACCGTCTTTTCAACGCAACAGCAGCAACAACCATGGCAGCAATCAAAACCAACAATACAATCAATATGCCTCGACACCCGCCGCGGCAGCCTCGGGGTCCTGTCAGTACTCGTCGCACGACATCCACCAGACCCTGAGGCAATCCTTTCGGTTGCAAAACTTTCGGGAAAACCAGTTCGAAATCATACGATCGACGCTGAGCGGGAAGGACACCTTCGTGCTGATGAAGACCGGCGGCGGCAAGAGCCTKCTCTACCAGCTCCCGGCCGTCCTRGAGAGCCCAAGGGTCACCATCGTGGTGTCCCCCCTCCTGAGCCTCATCCAGGACCAGGAGGACCAGATGAACGGCTTTGTTCGAAACTCCTGCGTCAGCTTTACCTCGGGGATGGGCACGGCCCAGCACACGGAGAACTGGAACCGGGTCCGCGACGCCGCCGGGGGGGTCGTCATGGTGCTGGTCACCCCCGAGCGCGTCTTCCAGAGCGGAAAACTCCGGTCCGAGCTGCAAAAGCTGGACGACCAAAACCGGCTGGGAAGGTTCGTCATCGACGAGTGCCACTGCGCCTGCCAGGTACGTACTGTTGTTGTTTGTGTGGTGCACAACGGTGCTTGTGCTGGATTGCCCGAGCCGGAACCGTAAATGTACCCACAATCCACACTACCAAATCCTTTCTAATTTTCATTCGCATTCGTGTTCGCATTCGCATTCGCATCCTCCTTTTGATTGTTTGGAATCCTGTCGATAGTGGGGACACGATTTTAGGCCAGACTATGCTAAACTGAAAGTGCTACGGGAACATTTCCCGCGCATTCCCATCATGGCCGTCACGGCTACGGCGTCGAAACAGGTAAGGGACGAGTGTGTCAAGATTTTTCAGTTGTCGAGGGACTACGACTTCTTTCGGTCCACAGCGAACAGGCCGAATCTTAGCTACCAAGTACGGCCAAAGGAAGCCAATGTCATCGAGGACATGGTGGATTTCATCAAGAACAAGCCTCCCGGATCGGCGGGTATCGTTTACACGTATTCGCGGAAGGATGCCGACACCGTTGCCTCCGAATTGTGTGACCACGGCATTGTTGCCGAGTCCTATCACAGCGAGTACGTATTCTKTTTTGTGGTCTCTCTGCCAATGCGAGCGGGCATCGATTCATTCTCGTACCCCCAAAATTTGTGCGTTTCCGTGTTCCTCAATGATTTTTGCCATGCCTCGTTCCAGCGTGACCCCCGTTCGCAAAAAGGCTGTTCACAAAAGCTGGATGGCAAACCGGACACAGGTGGTCGTCGCCACGATTGCCTTTGGATTGGGCATCAACAAACCGTGAGTGAGCTCTCTTGCGTGTTTTTCTTTGGTGCGCTTTTCCTTTCSAACATTCTTTCGATGTGCTAACCGCTTCTATCACTTGCGCCGTGCAGAGACGTTCGATTCGTACTCCATCACACACTGAGCAAAACCCTCGAATCGTATTATCAGGAATCGGGACGGGCAGGTCGAGATGGCAATCCAGCCGATTGTGTATTGTACTATTCCCCGAAGGATGTACCGAGAATGTTGAGCATGATTCACGGCGATTCCACAGAAGATTTGTTCCTCACCATGGTGAGATATGCCTCGAACGTACGTTCCAATACAACACCGTGATTATTTTGTCCAGGTGATGGATCCACTRGCGTTCTSAATCTCGTAMAACACAAAACTCAGTTCTCTTGCACTTTTGTTTCCTCGTGAACGTGTCCGAAGTTTGGCGACGACGAAGCATGCCGGGCTAYGATTTTACGACAAATGGGCGAACCAAACCAAGACCTAGAAAAACACAAGGGAGTCAGTGATGAAGTCGAAAAGCGCAACGTCACGCCCCACGCGATTACTTTCTTGGAGCTTCTGATGACTTTTCAAAACAAGAGAATGACGATGAACATGCTAGTGACGGAATGGCGGAAGGCTCCTTCTACAGCCGTGRCATGGTGCGTTGATTTTGCAGATGTTTCAGCTCTCCACTTCTTGATATTATTTCATCTCTTCCTTTTACTCACACGGTTTGTTTTTGCGCTTGTCTAGTGTTAAGAACAATCCTCCGGGAAAAGACCTTACGAGAGAMGACTGCGAGCGACTTATCATAGGTCTCTGGACCAACGGCATGATCGAGCCCAAATATCGATTTACAAAATATTCGTAAGTGAATCAAACACGGAGTCCATAGTAATATTGACTCACTAGACAACCAAAACTAATCTGTGAACTCCTGCTGACTCGCTTTCCTACGAACCACAGCACCGTCGTTTATCTTCAGTGCACTGAATCTAGTACGATGTTTCTTGTATCCGACAAAGCGTGCATGATATTGGCCCTCCCAAAACCCGCGAACAAAAAAAGGAAGTCGAACGCAAACACCCCCGCGATGGACAAAGATGGCTGGGTCGAGTCCAATGCCTCGAAACGAAGGCGGGTTTCGAAAGCCTTGGTGCCAAGCTCGAAAAAGAAGGCGGCCGCCAAGACCAAAAAGAGGGCAACCACCAAGAAGGCTGCTGCAAAGAAATCCACCGCAAAGAAGACAACTAAGAAAACGACAAAGAAAACAACCACGGCATCGACTCGCAGAGACACCGCGAGGGGAGCCAAACCGAAGGGAAAGAAATTGTCAAAGGGCGAACAAAACGAAGTGATAGAGTTGATAGAAGACTCGGACGATTCGGGATCCAGCGAGCTCGAAATCGTGAAGAGTACGAGGAACGTTCGTCCCCRCAGGGCTGCAGCRGCCGCCTCATTGAACCGTATTRCTGTTGCAAGAGATTCAAACGATTTCTTGTCAGATGTTGATGATGATTCCGTTAGTGAAGCTGAATTCGAGTGAATTGGAATTTGTGTGTCGGATTAGATCGGTTTTCGTCGATGATCACAATAGACAAATAATGAAATAGTCAATTTTTACATCAGCCTAGTAAGATTTCATCGTTTAATTGTAACTTCAATAGTACGATTGCTAGTGGTCGAGACTGCAGATGCTACGTTACGTTTCAACGCATTTATAGCTTTCAACGGTGCTCGGACTTAAAACAACGCAAAAAAAAAGCACCATGCCGTGTTATTCTTCCGATCCGAAACCACCAGCACCTGGCGTCTCGAGACGAAGCCGTTCGCCAACCTTCCAACTCGTGCTGCACCTACCACCAATATTCACTGCTACGCCATTTTTTCGAAGAAGGAGATTTCTGCCGCACTGTCCTGGTCCACCACCGTCCATTCCATACGGCTAAGTAATCGAWAACAGAACAATTGAGACGCAATCGCTCTGSTTCAAACAGCGAAACAAGAAAACGGGTGACGCTTACATTGCACATTGCTATCTTATAGAGGTACTTACTTGTAGGACACGTCTCTCACTGAGGATACTAACAGTCAGAGGACGAAGTGGTTCCATCTCACGGATCACGCCATCACCACCTTTGTGTTTGCCCGTTCCACCGCTTCCTTCGCGAATGGAAAATTCCCGAAGCACAATTGGGTATCGACGCTCGAGAATCTCGGGATCAGTGATCTGCTCAGTTCATAAACAAGGCGCGAAAAGTGGATAATAAAATACTAGTGAGAATTCCGTTGTGTACGGGCGAGCTGTACTGGGTCATTKCCGAAAAAAGGTATTGATGCCTGGTTGCAACTTACTCGAGTATTTGTGCAATGAGTATGAATCCCTGATCGGCCTTCCCATGTAGGGCCAGCTCCAGCTCCGCCAGCAATTGTTTCGTAGTAACCAAACTGGTCGTCTCCAAAGGTCAGGTTGTTCATACACCCTTGGCTAGCTGCACAAGCCGAAAACGCTTTGAGGACGACATCGACCACCCTTTGAGAAGTGAGGACATTTCCACCAACGACRCCGGCATCWGCCGATGGATTCAACAARGAATTTTCTGGAATAACGAAGGTAATCGGAGCCAAGCAGCCTTGATTCAGAGGAATGGTCTGCGCAACCAAGCAACGAAGCGAATAAATGACAGCGCTGTATGCAACCGCTGGTGGTGCGTTGTGGTTTGCAAGAACCTGCGGACCCGTGCCCGTGAAATCGAACAATGCATCCCCCGTTTCGGGGTTGATCTCGATGGTAAGTTTGATAGGAGATCCATCGTCCATGTGGTCGACGGCGCAAACCTTCGTGCCTTTTTTTGCAGCAAACTCCTTCAGCATCAGCCGCACGGTTTGTTCTGCATTCGTTTGGATAAATTTCATGTACGCGTCCACGACRTGCAATCCATTTTCYTCTACGAGCTCCTTCAATAGACGGATTCCGGAGTTGTTCGCAGCAACCTGTGCGCGCAAATCCGAMAGATTGTCACGCAGATTGCGTGTTCCGGAGTTCCCGGGAATTTTTCCCGGAGCATTGAGTATCTCGGTAACGCCTTCTTCCTGGAATTCTCCACCCTTCACGAGTTTGAAGGCAACGATACAAGCTCCTTCGTCTTCGAGTGCCTTTGAATGGGGAGGCATGGAGCCGGGAGCGATTCCTCCGATATCGGCGTGGTGGCCACGGCTAGCGACGAAAAATATTATCTTACCATCGAAGAAGACTGGAGTAATAGCCGTGATATCCGGCAAGTGAGACCCACCTGCCAACTGTGGATGATTCGAGATGAGAACATCTCCTTCTTGAATTCCTTCTCTTTCGGACCAGTGCTTCACTTGGTATCGAACTGCTTCTTGCATTGCCCCAAGGTGCACCGGAATGTGAGGTGCATTGGCTACTAATCCGCCATCCTTTGTGAAAAGAGCGCACGAAAAATCCAATCGTTCCTTCATGTTTACAGAAATCGCAGTTCGTTGCAGGGTTCTGCCCATTTGCTCGGCAATGCCCATGAATCGGTGGGAAAAAATCGACAATTTTACGGGATCCTCGACAACTTCTGAAATCGACCCGTCGGCCATGGACGCTTTTTCGTCCTGTTTGCCAATCTCGATTTTCAAATCACCGTCCAGGGTCACAAACGCTTCACACCCAACCTCCAGCACTACGGTAGAGATAGGCTGYACGATGATGCTTGGCCCCGGAACATTGTGTCCAGGTTTCAAGTCGTCGATTTTGTAGACCGGTACTTCGTGCCATCCTGTCTCAAAGTACGCTTTGGTTGTCCCAAGGCTAGCCGTAGGAACACCKAGGGGTGGCGGTGCAGCTGGCGTTGATAAGGTTTCTCCGGGAACAACAGCTCGGACACGGTAATCGTCAATAAGAATATCTCTGTTTTGCAACACAAATCCGAATTCTCTTCGATACAAAGATACGAAGGATTCTTCAAACGAAGAATCCGGACTTCGRAGAATCATGATGGCGTTATCKGTGCCCTGATATCGCATATTCAAGTACTCTTCGACTACGATGCTCGAATCGCTGTATCCCTGTTTCTTGAGAGCTTCGATCGATGCACGCTTTAGATGGGCCAAGCGTTCCTCCCCGTTCGCAGAAACACCACCGTTGTACGTCTCGGCGGCGGGTTCCTGCTCTTCGTGCACGGCATCTGCCAGCAAAAGGCCGTAGGCACTCAGCACACCACCGTATCTATGGACAAACACCTCGGACATTCCCAGTGCCTTTGCCATTGCGCAGGCGTGCTGGGGACCTGCGCCCCCGAAACAAGCTAGCACGTGGGTGGTGATGTCGAAACCTCTCATCTGGGTGAGGTTTCGGATCGGACGGCACATCGCTTCGTTGGCGACCTGCAAAAATCCCCACGCCAGCTCGGCCGCCTTTCTACCCTTAGCCTCCGGTAGCCTCTCCAATTCTTCGAATGCTGCGTGGGCACCATCGCTGTCGAGTGGCTGGTCCTCGTTAGGACCGAAAATATTTGGAAACTGTCCCGGGATGACACGACCGAGGACCAGGTTTGCGTCTGTCACAGCCAGATGTCCGTTCTTCCGGTAACAAACGGGCCCTGGATGAGCCCCGGCACTTTCTGGACCCACGACAAACATTCCTCGTCGAAGAAAGAGCCGAGATCCTCCACCGGCGGCTACMGTGTGAATATCCAATTGTGGACTGATCGCAGTGTGGCGCAACAAATTAGACAGAAAATTCGGTTAGTCAAAAAGCTGCGGATACCATTACGTTTCACGCATTACATCGTCTCAGAGAAGACCGGAAARGCGTTGTGTGTTATGGGTATCTGGTATTGTCTCGTTYCATTCGGATGACCGTCGTACTTACGCTTGGATGGCGACACCGGCGGTGACCGTCTCGAAGACGTGCTCGAGATGCCCATCGAACCGTGACACGTCGGTGCTCGTGCCCCCCATATCGAATCCAATCACGGGCGTTTTCGTGGACGGATTGAAGGTGGTCTTGGCGTATCCCACGACTCCCCCCGCCGGCCCGCTCAGAATTGCTTGGTGCCCACCAAAGTCGTTGACCGGAGCCAATCCTCCGTCGGATTTCATAAACTGCAGGGGAACGCTCGAGAGGCCCTCGTCGAATCCCCTCTGGAAGTTTCCGAGGTAGGCCGTGATTTTCGGCGTCAGGTACGCCGCCGCCGACGTCGTGTGACCCCGGGGAACCATCTTGACCATGGACATGACCTTGTGGCTCATCGAGATTTGTTCGAAGCAGCCCATCTCTTGTGCGAGATCYCCAATCATCAGCTCGTGGTCGGGGAACGTGTAGGCGTGCATCAGCGCAATGGCCAGCGACGTGATGCCGATCCCGCGCAGCCGCTCGAGCTCGGCTCGGACGGCATCCAGATCGGGAACTCGTTCGACGAGGACCTCTTCTTTGGTGATACCWACCTTCCTGGGSAAKTCCTTCAGGGGCGATTCCGGGTCTTCGAGCAGTTCCTCGCTGCAGAACTTYTGMAGCAGAAYCCGTTCTTTGACTTCCACTACTTCCTCGTAGAGCAGGCTCGGCGTCTTGCATGACAGGTCGAAAATRTCGGGGCGGGCCTGGTTGCCGATTTCCAGCAAATCTCCAAAGCCCTYGGTGGTAACGAGGGCCATTCGCGCCCCCTCACGCTCSAGGAGGGCGTTGGTGGCCACGGTGGTCCCCATGCGGATGCTCCCGATGCGCGAGGTGTTYACCGGCTCGCCACGGGGGTAGCCAATGCCGCTGRCCGGAGAGTCGTGTTCTTCCAGTAGCCGGCGGATGCCCTCCGTCGGGGCGTCCAGGTARTGGGACGGATCCTCGCTCAGCAGCTTGAAGACGACCTCGTGGCCCTCGGGTAGTCGGCACACGACATCCGTGAACGTTCCGCCGCGATCGATGGCGAAATGGAATTTTCCGTCGCCCTTTGCTGCGGTCGTTTCGCCTTGTGGTTCGTTCGACATGGTTTATATTCGAAAGGCTCTGCTGCGGTTTGTAGAGCTTTGGTTGGGCGGAGAAGACGAGACGGTTAGGCCAAAAAACGATGGCTCTGAGTAGATTGTTGCCTGTTSTATTGTATTTCCTCTCGCGAGATTCAAGTTAATAAGTAAGCGAGGGTAGCACGGAAAGAATATCCTATCGCACTCGCTGAGATTTTTTACCTTACGACCTTTCTTGCAAGATTCTCGCTCAGCACRATGCAAATTGTGTGGGCTCTTCCGAATGCGATGGAAACGAAGGATGGGTGGATTCCACCGGAGACAAGAGTGAATTCTTTGCTGACGATCGTCTCCGAACGCTAAGAGTGTTCAGTGTAATATTACCGGTACGAGCGTTCGTATCTCTGATGTGTTGAAATTGTAAATTGTAGCTTTGCACGAAGTTGTGCCGTACGATTCAGTTCTTCCATCGAACGAAGAGCAGATGTGCGGTACGTACAGTGTCCCGGTAGACATATCTAGACCTCTTGCGAAACGAATTTTTGTGGGGTGAGAGAGAATTGATGTGGAAAAATCATTTTTCGGACCTCTCGGATCTTTCGTCGAATGCGTGAATGAGTGTAGGTATGATCATACCCTGANATCAGGGTATGATCATACCCTGACAGGTATGATCATATCCATCAGGGTATGATCATACCCTGACACGTATGATCATATCTATCAGGGTATGATCATACCCTGACACGTATGATCGTATCCATCAGAGTATGATCATACCCTGACAGGTATGATCGTATCCATCAGAGTATGATCATACCCTGACAGGTATGATCATATCTATCAGGGTATGATCATACCCTGACAGGTATGATCGTATCCATCAGAGTATGATCATACCCTGACAGGTATGATCGTATCCATCAGAGTATGATCATACCCTGACAGGTATGATCATATCCATCAGGGTATGATCATATCCATCAGGGTATGATCATACCCTGACACGTATGATCATATCTATCAGGGTATGATGTATSATCATACCCAGGCCGGTATGATCATACCTTATTAGGTATGATCATACCTAGRCAGGTATGATCGTACCTTGAGACTTTTCAAGTTCAAGTCCCCGTTCCCCGTTGCATGAAACCACAAACATCACCGTCAGAGACAAGTTACTTGTGCTAGTACGTACCAGTACACAATCCTACGAACCGTACGAACTGAAGAGCATAGCTCCAAAAACATCATCGGCTGACAACTAGTACGATCGATTGGTAGTACAARCACTACGTAATGTACGTACGAACATTTTTTCAATTTTTCTCATCTCTACGTTTGGTTGTTGTCTGYTCATCGATGATACTTGTCATATTCAACTCGAGATCATCGAAGGCACCCGCACCATCCCTACTACACAAACACGATCGGTGCACCATTCCTCGCTAGCTTTGTGCGAAACTAACTCCAGTGATCCTTAACAGCAGTAGCAGCAACACCAACACGACACGCCGTCTAACAGTCCGTTCACTATGATTCGAACGAGGAAGAACGATCGCAACCGTTGCAACCACGGGCTCTTGATTGCAACCGCATCGACTCTTTTCGCGATGGTGATGGTCTGCAACATTGTTGTGGTGACGTGCTTTACGGCCGAGACGCTGTCGTTGCGCAGCAGGGGACATGCTKCCGCTGCCGCTGCCACCACCGATCCACTCCGCAACGAAATTCCGACAGCTATGTCGTCCTCGTCCTCCTCCTCTCTGTATATGTCCGACTACGATTCGAAATACTATGTTCCCGCCGAGCAAAGTGCCCAGGGAGGAAGCTCGGTGTCGCAGTCTCGAATCACATTGTCCAGGTTTTTGTCAGAGTATGTCAAGGACCACCCGGAGGTGAGAAAAGAGCCACTGCTGATGCTGCCATGCGTTGAATTATTGACGACAGAGTCGAAAAGAAGGATGCCAGCGAYACCTTGTGTTTTGCTTGCCCAATTGTTTTCTTTCTTTTATATATTGTTTGACTTCACCATTTGAAAATATTGCTTCACCGCAATCAACTCATACGAACACTACATTGTAACAATTCACAATCTCACAATACTAATGTTGTCGCGGACGAAATCTAAACTTTCCACCTAAAACACACAACACCAACACAATACCGATGAAACACAATACAACAACCCATTCTCAGCTACGAGATCTAGAAAACATTCTGCTGGCTGTCCAGATGGCATGCAAGACCATCTCCAATCTGGTGAATCGCGCCGGTTTGGTATACAGCATCCAGCACAGCAACAACGACGGCACCAGCGAGGGATCCATCAACGAGCCGGATTACAAAAGCGATGGACGGTATTATTCGATGAAACGCCTCGACAAACTCTCCACGACGGTGTTGAAGAACGCCCTGAAGTTTACGGGAACTGTGCAGATGATCGTGCCCGAGGCCAAGGAGATTGCGGAGCAGCCCGGTCAGCACCAACCGGGTGTCTTGGTTGCTTACGACCAGGACAACATTGCTTGCTTGGATCCTCTAGATGGTTCCGGCAATGCCGATGCCAGCATTTGCACCGGGACGGTGTTTGGGGTGTTTGAAAAAGCAAAAAGTGTCGACGAGAACATAGAAACGGACGAAGACGCCCTGTTGGAGGCGGTCCTTCAACCGGGTCGAAACATGCGAGCAGCCGGATATTGTTTGTACAGTTCTGCCACTGTTCTTGTATTCACTCTGGGTTCATCCGTTTATGGATTCACCTTGGATCCCCAGATTCAAGAATTCGTCCTGACACACGACAAACTGACAATACCAAGAAGGGGAAATGTCTATAGCTGCAACGAAGCAAACAGTGAAGGATGGCCGGACAGCTGGAAGGAATACCTCAAGAACCTCAAGCTGGGAGAGGGAGAAACGCGGGAGCGATACGCCCTGCGTTACGTCGGTAGCATGGTGGGCGACATACACCGCACCCTGCTGTACGGGGGGGTCTTTGCCTATCCATCCAATCAATTGCACAAGCCGCAGGGCAATTTGCAACTGCTGTACAAGAGTGCACCCCTTGCCTTTGTCATGCACCATGCGTAAGTTTTGTACCATTTGGTATCCAARAAAGGTCGCCGTGGGTCTGCAGCACCGGCAATCGTCAACGAACCCTGTGCCTTGGGTGGTCTGGTTTTAAGATTTGTTCGTTTCTTTTCCTCATTATCGTTCTGGTYTGYGGTCTTTCGTTTTTTCCTCGTTGKCACGGATTTTAGAGGAGGCAAGGCCATGGACGAAGCGGGAGACGATTTATTGAACAAATGCCCGGAACGAATCCACCAAAAATCGCCATGTTTCTTAGGATCGCCTGAGGACATGGACGAACTTAAAAAGTACCTGACTGGACTACAAAACTAGAGTCATTCATGGGTACAGCGAGGCAGTTTTACACCTCRGGACACAGAATCTGTCTACAGTCTTCGCAAGGGGCATGAACTGTGAAGTTGCGGAGAGTGCAATGGTTTCCCGATCATGAAAGGAAAAGGGTTCGTTTCTCGGGCTCAAACTTTTGGCTTAAGTTGTCCCTCGTAGTGTAAAGCTAGACATGTSYATCTWATGGYTTCGTAATGAKWATCACTCTTCTGATTTTCTATTTTACATAATTTACAGTGAGGTAGCATTTATCTTGGTATCCCAGTTTTATCATCTATTTCCCATCGAGGTTTATTAKACTCTCACTGCAACGGCATCAAACCACGCCGCCTCGAGAGCTTCCTCTTTTGCCTGTACTGAGGCCTTGCGATACAAGTTAGCGGTTACTTCGACAACATCCATGGTAGCTTGTGCTCTTTTGTTGTCTCTATGGAATTGCTGAACTCCAAGCACAATTTGATAGGTTTGATCCCTCATTTTTCGTCGTCGATCTACGGAGTCGTCCTTTAGGTCGATGAGTCCGCGTTTGCTGAATTGTTCGTGATCTTCGTATTCGATCCCAGTATTCATCAAATCCACCAACCGCCAACATTCTTCGTGGCTTCGATTCATTTCGTCTCTGCTCAAATAAAGAGAATCGATTTCTCCTCTGGTATATGAGCTCAGACTCGGAATTTCCCGTATCTTTTCCTGCGTGATRAAGGTCACGCGTTTTGTGTGATTCTTTTTCTTTTTGATTGGTGGCGTATTTTGTCGTTGCGGTACGTATTTTGGTGTGCACGATGGAATCGTTGAATTTATAAGCTGGGGTTGCTTATAATGTTTGCTGTGACGAACCGCATTTCGGTGATCACCGCCGTTTTCTTTCGAACACGAAGGAATGGATGGCATGGATGGCATCGACGGTATCGCCGCCATCGACGATTGATAGCAGTGGTACTGTCCGTGATCTACCCCGCCGAGACCCCCACCATTTGAACACAGGATGTTACTCTTCGATCCAAAGAAGGAATCTAACATCGTACTTTGGGATTGAGGAGCCATTTTTATTTCTTCGGCGTTTCAGAGTAATCCTTGGTTGCAATTCGGAATCTTTTTATGTTGTCCAGATTAGTGGATGCAGTTCTGAAGTTTTAAATTGTGGAGGCGACTTGGATTGGATCTATCGCTAACAAATGAAAAAGCGAKKATGGAGMCACAATCAGCGAGTACCATGCTGATAGTCAATATGCGCGAACCAAAATCGCGCGTGGGAAGGTCACAATGAGCGAGTATGATAAAATCGCGCTAATAGAGGTCGCGCGTTGGAAAAATGTGTTTTTAGGACTATACACCAAGTTTTAATCCTACTAYCGAAGTAGTGACATACGTTACGTCTCGTAAYAGGTACAGAGTAAAAGAAGTTGTCACACAGATTGAATACATAATAGCCCTTTCTTTTTGACGCGCTCCCATCGGTTGAATGGGTGGGATGACTGACTCGGATGATTTGATCAAATCCACAGTGATTCGGAAATTCTTTGATTGTCTATGCATTCATACCCTCATAGATAACGAGTCAGGGGTTATCGGTACGGCGTGTAGCATTGTTACATCAGAAATCTCTTGTCAATTGAAAAAGAAGGAATGTCATGACTGCTATTTATTTTGGCTCTATTTCATCAGATGTGCATAAGTTTTTTGGTATGCGTTGCTTTCAATATTCTGGACTCTTCAATGGATGCAATTTATTCAAAACTCTTGGTGATTGTAGTTGTATTCATTCTGAACTAGAAGTACGTACTAGTAACAATGGTCTATTGTATTGTGCTATTTGCTTATTTCGTTGCATTGGATTCCATAGTRTACTACTTTTTGATTTTCTTGGTCGATTTTTGACTCGTTTGTTGCTTTTGCTTCAAAGCCCGAATCCAATACGCCATTGCTAGTGGCGATACARCAATTCCATTGATGAGTGCTAGTGATAGTAACGTTTTCAATAGCTGATCTGGTGGCAACAAACCTGCTGTATCCTTCAGTCGTGCTGCCGTATCGACTCCCAGATATGTCCAAAGTGCCGTGAAAGTCAATCCATGGACGAGGGTTGCCGAAACAAACATCCACCACTGGATTGGTTTCAGCATGGAAGAACCAAAGTTCTTCACGGTTTCTGGAAAGCAGCTTAGTTTGATAAGAACTGTCACTAACAAAGGGTTATCCTTTGTTTGGCTTTGTACCAAATTCAAAAACGTGTTCGACGACAATTTAGCGTCCACCATTCCGGACAAGGCGCCACGTCCCAATCCAAATGCTAAACATGCGCCCATAACTTTCCCGAGCCCGCTCCAGTAAAATGCGGACCGTCCGAAGACCATTCCTGCTGCAGTTTCTACCGGAATTGTAGACATACCCAACGTCTCCCATAATGCCATAGCTATGGTATAGAAAGAACGCGAATACAGAAAGGGGAGATCGTTCAAATTTTCWAGCGTTTGTACAACCGAAGCCTGCAGTTTTTCCTTATCGAACAAGGCAAGCCATGTCTCCTGCGTACGAAACAATCCATAGATGATGATTGATATTGATGTCAAGAGCATTCCTTTCTTAATTTTAGCAAGTTTCTGCTCCGACGARGCGATAGAATTGGATACCGATGGCCGTAATGACTTTTTCACTATTTTGCCACCCCGGATGGATAAAACCGTCTCTAGAAGCTGTGGTCCGCGCAGAAAAGGGATTGTTCTTGCCTTTTTAATGATGTTCTGGTCTTGACTCACGAATGGGGTGATCGKGAGATTTTCTGTTTGTTTCGATTGCTGATTGTATGACATGGCAGGCAATGTGCCAATGGGTGAATTGATCTCTGCATATGTGACCACTCTCGTTCCAGCAATTGCGAGTAATAAAACCATCTGAATGGTTGCGTATTTGAAAGCTRCCATCATTTTGAAGTATTTGGCGTCTCGGGTTATCCCCTTCCTTTTATGATTGTTACGGCTCCTGTTTCAACTTGTCTGTTTCAGACGATGTTGAAAAATAGGATGTAAAGATTCGGCACGAAGAGGATATCGATTTGAATTTTCAAATCTCTTGTTACGTCACCTCACAAAAACAAAAAGTATCTGAGCAGAAGAAAATTTGAAAACGAGGAGAAATTTAGAATTTCGAGTSCCGGTACGTACGTACGGAACCATAATAGTACTCGTACCTAACTTACTCGTACGCGTACCAGCCGAAACTTTACTGAAACTTAATTTCTACTACGGTACGCGTTGCGGATCAATTGAAACTACGAGTTTAATCGGAGTAAAATGCYACGTCAAAAAGGCATTCTACTCGAACACCAAAAATTATTACAAGTAGTAGCATCATGGTTAATTTTGGGCCCAGTATTTTAGTACTGATCATACATAGGTCTACTAGTTTTTGGTCACTTTTTGACCGCAAACAGTGTAATAGGACGTTTAGAGGAACTGCTCCAGTATGGCCTGAGAGCAGCTGTTCTTTGGGGAAAAGTTTCCTACTAATAGTGTTGGGAATAGGTCCTCATTGTTACACGATTAGGGGCCAGGGGGGGGTGAGGGGGGACGATTCTCCACTAACACCAGGTATGGCCAAAATTKGCTKGTTTACAAGACCSACTGCTGGTTAGAAAAAAGGCCAGGTCTTTATCAAAAACCAACTTTAGACACCCAGACTAAGCGCCCAGTCCAAGTTGATACAATTATTTACTAGAGATCCATGGTGTCATTGAGAACCTTAAGGAGGATGCTCTGGTGGCTTAAAACTATTCTGCCAAAGTTACACTACTACTAGTGGTTGGCCCAAAATCRTGCATTAATTTTAGCTGTTTTTTACTCAAGTTAAACTTGTACGTTTCACAGGCCATTCCCAATCTTACCTTAACATCCTAAATGTTGGAAAGTTTCCAATGTTTATTTAACGTACAAAATGTTAAATTTACTGTATCACATAGGCCTAYTAACAATATTCTTCATTCAGTCTTGTACATGCCTAAAAAAGGAAGAAGGGAGGATCTAAAAAAGAGGAAGAAGGGGATGCCTTCAGTGCTAACTTTCAGACTGTCAAGTACTAGCGCATTCAGGACATTAAATTGAAGAAGCAAAAACCACAGTACTCATTTCTATGCCATAGCCTACGCTGCTAACATTTGGAATGTTAAATTAAGATTGGGAATGCCCTGCCTGTGAAATTAGTTTCAATTGATTTGCAACATGTAGTACTGGTTTACTGTTTACTAGTAGATGTGTTACAATAAATCATTTGTTTAGCATTTTTTCAAAATCATGGTGGTGTGGGGCCTTGAACAAGAACAGCAAAACTACTAGGAAGACTGAAATTGGCTCGCTAACACAAATAGTTTCTATGGTGCAAAAACTAAGTTAGTGCCAGCAAGGTGGAAGTCATGCTCTTCTGAAAAGAATGTAGTACTAGAAGCTATTCAATGAAAGTACTGTGGTTCTTRTTTCTTGTTKTTTTTTAGATAGGAATGGAGATAATTGATTTTTTGTGTATGCTGCTGGGTATTGTTTTTGTTGGTGTTGTTGTTCTTTTTTGTAAGCAGAAGAGGTGTTCTTCTTGCAAACAGACCAGCACCACCATTGGTRAAAGCACAACATAAATCCAATTGCTTGTGGAAGACCAAGTTGAAACCAACACATTTTCCAAAGATCTTCCCTATAATTTRTGAACAGTTCTTGTATTAGCAACATTTATTGGGARTTGAGTTAAACATTTTCCCTTGGAACTTGTTTGAGTTTGATGGGTAGTAATTCTTGATTCATATTCTTGTGAACATCAAAATTTTGCTGTTGCTGCAATGTTTTGAGTGAGGAGTTAAGGTGATCTCTTTTTTTGAGTCTCTTTCTTCAAGGACTAGTACTACCTCCATCCATTCAGCTTTCTCAGAATCTACACATTGAACATGAAATCCATCAATGTTGGTGATATTTACACAATCTTGCTTGGKACCCATTTTTCAGTTTGACAGATTTGAATGCAGTACACGACATTTATCCATTTTTTTACTTTTCAACATCCTCTCCTATGATGTCATTGACGATAATGACAGGTCTACCACCAACATACAATTTAAGCACCATTGGATCTATCCTTTTGGAAGAKTTGTTGTGGTAGTAATTAGCAATAAGCAGTATATCTGAAATTCTGGCATGTCTCTGCATTTTCTTTTTTGTCTATCTGCAGTTCTAACAAGTTTGAGGGCTGGATTACAATGTTGTGATCTGGTAATCTCCAATTTATATTTTTTGAATGTGTTGTTTTGAGAAGCTCAGAAAATATGCCATCATTTATTGCACATATGTTTGCAATGCTTTATGTTGCATAAGAAATGTCTTCTGGGAGTTTGTCCCAAGGTTTTACAATTCTTGCATTAATGATTTGAACATACGCTACTACTAGTAGCTACTCTTCTCTCAAGCCACCAAGCTCTCCCCAGATTGGATCATCTTTTAACCTTTGATTTATTTAAGTTCAAGAAATATGTTTGTTTTTCTATCTTTTATTGATAGTAGGGAGTCTCCTCCCACTGGCTTGTTGTTGAGTTGATTAAAATCACCTACAGAGACAGTTGGTAGATCATTGAATTTGTTTGATCTTAGCAAATGATATATTGTCAACAATGAGTAGGCAAGTCTCATTTTTCCATGCATCATTCTGTGTAGTAACATTAGATCTGTTACAATAAAGACGGCAAGGTTTGTATGTTGTTTTCCCATTGGTGTTAACTGCTGCTGTTTATGTCATGTATGTGACAGCCAGGGTTCTGTTGGAAAGATTCACTCCCAATTCTCTGCAAAGCATCTTACRTTAGTACTACTAATCATGTCAAACAGAATAAATTTCCAAGTACCACTAGCCCCTATAGAAAACAGATGAACTGCTCTTTGTTGCTCATGGTTGCCTTGAGATCTTCTATGTATTTGTTGCAGCAATTACTAATGAATCTTCCTATGGAATCTCTTTTTCTTGATTGTTTAGGTGGATATGGAGATTTTTCAGAATCTGTCCTTTTGAAATTCAAGAACTTAGCATAGTGTCTGATATTTTCCAAGCTTCCAGTAAATGTGAAGTTTTTCATAGTTTTTGAAAGATTAGTCTCGTGATGGGCGATAACATCAAAAATCTTGTGTACTAGTTGATATTAATACTACAAAACACTTCTTTGAAACTAATTGGTTTTTTATTTTGGTCAAGATAGGATGTCATCTGCAGACAAAACCAAGTTACCTGAACTTGAGTTCTGAAGAGCAATTACATTTGAATCTGGTGTGACTGTGGGTGTTTTCAGCAGTGTTCTTCCACACTTGTGGGAACCTTGATTTATGACAACTGAACTGTCCATTTGTAGCTCATTGAATCTGTCTGTGAACTGAATCTCACCTCTACCATATATCATGTCCATATTGTCAAAAAACTTGCCTGTACTAGTTTGACAGCAGTTCCCTCCTTTCTTCAAAGTTTCTTTGTAACTTATTCTAGAGCACCTTTTGGTCTATCTGAATTCAAGCTGCTCCAGCAATATTGGGYATTCTTCTGTAGTTTTTGATGGCTCAGTTTCAATTTCCCACTATTTTGAAATATTTTGAATCTGGCTTGAATTTGGTGATCAGTATTGTTTAGATGATTGATGTTWCCATCAATGGGGATGATGCCTCTCAAGGAGTTTTTGCTATTTGGAAATAATTTTTTTCCCAACAGAATCACTGGTTTCTCATGTTTGGAAATTTTCAAKTGATTTTTTGGCAGGGTATGGAGTTGACMAATCCATTGTTTCTTTTTTCTTCTTTGATTTGATTCCTTTTGTTGTGGTGAAGCTAGAGAAAAAGCAAGTGACAGAATCATCTTCATGTTTGCCTGGCCTGCACAAATAATRATTTGCAACATGAGGTTTAAAAAATGCAATGCATTTGTTTTGAACTGTATTGGAATCCAAAACAAATTCCTCAATTCTTTCTCTCTCTCAAAACAATGAAGATCAAGAAATTCAAATTCATGAGAAAAAGAAGGGAAGTGACACCCATTGTTTCAAAGGAGATAGCTTCCCATGGGACCAGAAAAATGCATGGCTTTGTGCTTAAAGTGACAGCTCSCATCAAAGCATGAACTCCTTGTTTGCACATTGCAACATTGCGCTCACTGTCTTCCTCACACAACTTGTTGAAGTATGTTTAACATATGTTTCCCTGCACTACTAGCATAGACTTTTGTGTCTTCTTTGTTGGTTGACTTTGAAATYTATCAGGTCATAAACATGGTTAAACCACAGAAACAATTTGCAACAACAGTGTTTGGTAAACTGAGTTGAAAAACAGAACTTGCAAATTAATTGTATATATATATGAACCATGCAGTTTTCATTTCTTCCTCTCATATTCATATGCAAATAAGTTCATTGTGTTTTTGTTGCCCTTCCAGTCATACTGTTGATGAGAACATTTATTTTCAAGAAGTACATTTGGTGCTAGTGTTGGCATTGGTGTTGGCATTGGTGTTGGCATTGGTGTTGGCATTGGTGTTGGC
>CAACVS010000015.1:8094-32532 GCA_900660405.1 Pseudo-nitzschia multistriata | reverse complement strand
CTATGCTTCATGATGGTCTTCCCTGACTTCTTGGAGAGGACCTATCAGCATTTTTTGTAGGACTCAAACTTGTCCAACAAGGCGTCACCAATTTGTGTATCATGCCTGTTTTAGCCATAACTATAGCCAAAGCTGTYCATATTTATTGTTGTTTGGCTCTTTGTAATGTCTGAATGACTGATCACTCACAGAATACCAAGACATCYGAAAAGTAAGACTCTAGAGAACGTGAAAAGACTTTTCTTCAAGTAAAAGCAAATGAAAAAGCGCTACTGAAAGCGATTTCTATAGTACATTTGATCCCACAAATGGCCTTTGAGCATCTAACTYAGAAAACACATTCCGTAACAATATAAACACAGTTGAATTAAATAGTCGATATTAATCATTCTTGAAAAGGCAAGCATCTGGAATATCCCATCATTGCTTTTCAAAGTATGATTGTTACAAGAATAATGTAGACTGTCAGAACTTGTATTTCTCTGTAGCCTAAATAGTCCCTTGCGTGCAATCTTTGTAATTTGTGAGAAACTCAAGGATCGTGTCCTCGGTGATATCTTGTTCTTCACTCAAATAGTAAGTACCATCATTGGGTATGTCCAACAAGACCATTGATGGCAAATCTCCAATTGGCCCTAGGTCGCAGGCTCTCCGTATGTTTGCACTCAAGGGGGCATCGGGATTGAATGCCCAGTAAAACTTAACAAGCTCGTCGCCACTTCTGTATTCTTCTGCGGCATCCCGCACCGCGTATTCTACCTCCATTTGTTCGTCTTCGTCACCGCCTTCGTGAAATACTACCAAACACTTGTGGGTGTTAATGTCGTCCGTTGTTTTGCAGAGGTCACCCCATGGTTTCGGATAAAAAGGAAAATCGGTAATGTAGTCTCCGTTTTCGATGACGGCACGAACTTCSGAATTGATAATCGGACGATCCCCAAAATTGTCGTCCTCGTCGATGGGCCTCGGTCCAAGCATGATCAGTGTGGGAWAGGACGTTATATCCAGGCGCTTCTCGAGCGCTTCCCTCACCTCCGTTTCTTCGAAGGAAAAGGAACAAAAGTTCGTTTCGCTCAAGAAGGTTTCATAGCTCGCTTCCGATGCATCTCCACTGACAAAGATAAGCTAAACAGGGAATGGCATGAGAATTTTCTGCAAATACGACTGCCAACGAGATTCTTCAGAAAGTCACACTCCTCCACAGAAAACATTTGCATCGGTAAAAAATTGGCAGCAACTTACTTCAAAATCTGCCCTCTTCTTTTTCAGGATATGGCAGGCTTTTTTTAGCCACGGCGTGAATTCTTTACAAAGAGCGTCTGCATGGGATGCAAAATACAACAAGATATATTTTTCGTCCAGGGCGTCCGTTGAGAGCAGGGTCGGCGTTGATTCTTCCCCTCCCGATATATAGCTTTCGGGAAGAATGTCCACGATTCGGTTGGGCCTCCAAGGAAATTGCTTCCCCATTGGATCCTGTTTCAAGGCGTTCACACCGTCTTTCGTAATGATCTTGCCCTCCTTATCGATCACGACCAGGTGTGGCATTCCGTTGGCCTGAAGGTTGGCTATGAGTTTGGGAAGGGTCGGCAACGCATACGGAATGCACCAAAACGAAAAATCACTCGTATAGTCGTTGTATTCTTCCTCACTTTTGTCCACGGAACAGAAAATGATTTCATAGTCCTCTTCGACATCCGCATTGATTTCGTGAAAAAAGTGAAATTTAGGAAGAAATTTGTTGCAAGCTGAACACCGAAGTCATTGCGTCATGGATTGAAATAAGTAAATAGCAGAATGGTCAGTAACTGTTTAGAGAACAAGTTCTAATCAACGTGGAGGCGAATGCTATTTGCGTTCCAACTCAGGCCAAATAATTCATACTATTGATTTGTTCAACACATTCCATTGGGAAACCATTGGCGACTCTATGCTTTGTTTCGCTCTCGCAACTTACATTCCGACCAATGGGCTCCAAAGTATAGGACAACTCCTTTATTTGTCAATACCTGCAAAGGATCMGCAGATTCTCCCGTAGCCGGTTTGACTATCACATCGCCGAGGAGTGTAAAATCGAATTCTGCCATCGTAKCTGTAATTCCGTGCGTTTCTTATTGTTTTGTGATCCGTTCTGATTCGTTGCTTTCTGTTCCGTTCCACCCTACCGATTTTTGTTGCAATCCAATGGGGTGAGATGGCTCAAACTCTAAAATAGGACCGTTCAGTTAGTTGTGGTCAATGAAAATAATTACTTCGTTCTTTGCTTGCTTCCTTTCTCGGACGGACATGCTCAAAATGGTACGTTATGTGATAGCGAATCGTTTTCTATCCCTGCTCCCTCAATTGAACTCGATAGACCGTATGGCAATTTGGTAGATCGATAATATTGTTGGTTGCGGTCTATCGTTCATGAGATGATCATATGATGAAGTACGGTACCAGGTATGCTATCTACGAGTAGCGTGATTGTTCGAGCATGTTCCCGCCTGACGACGTCGAGTTCGTATCRTACCAACGGAATAAGAAAACCAGGCCCAGTCTTCAAAACCACTTTTTCGAGAACGCCGGCGACAACAATTCGTCTGGGGAATGACACTGGCTGGGCATGATGTCTCAGACATAGTAACCGGGTCGGCTGCAGGAGGTACGGTAGGGGCACAGCACGCTGGGCATGTGACTACTTACTGTCGCTGGTACACTTCAGTAGTTTTTTTCGCTACGTAAGTCATAAGAATCAATTGCTTGTTCTTACCCCCATTATCGACAAACTCGAATCAAACCATCGTTACATACTCACGTTATACTGGTAGTAATCAATTGGTTTTCGGAGGAGTCGAATAATTTCACCATGAGAATTTTATTCGGACGAGTCAACTGTTAAGAGATCAATCGAATCGGAASTCGAAAMCAATCCATTTCGTTCCTGAATGAAATTCGAAATTCCTTTTGCATGTGTGAGGCACGTAGTACGGTACAGTAATTTATTAATGTTTGAGAGTGAGTGTCAATGACTGCGTKGAACGCTACGGCACTTTTACGAGTCCGTGTCGAACCCGCAACCGACAACGACTGACTAAGAAACCAGGATGATAGAGTAACAAGAATCCAGTACGTACAGTATCTTTCTCAACTCCGCAACGAGGAAAACTCTTGAGAAGATAACAACCAAGTAAAGTAAGTGATACAAACAACCTGGCTGCTAACTTTTCCATACTCCATTTCCAAATAATAATAATAACCATTGAAAGACCGGGACCAACCACCTGAACTATGTGGTCGAAAGCATACAAATCGCTCCTCTATACATCCCTCATCGCACGCCCCCATTGCATCGCTGCCTTCACCCCCAACGCTCTCGCCACCGTAGCCACGGCTTTGAACAGAAGCACTACCTGCCAGGAACGAAGCAGCACCCTCGCAACAACACGCAGAACGATGACTGCCGATGCCAAATCCGCGGTAGACGTGGGCGCGGACCCCTATGTCTGGCTGGAAGACGTCGAATCGGAAGAATCCCTCAACTTTGCCAAGGCCTCGAACGAGAAGTGCCTGGAGGCCCTCGGCGATCCAAAGGCCGGACCGACCTACGACCGGGTGCTGGAGGTCCTCGAATCGGAGGATCGCATCGCCTACGCATCCTGCCACGGACGCGATCCCGATCGGGACGACCAGCGCATGTATTTCAATTTCTGGAAGGACAAGGAGCACCCCAAGGGGATCTGGAGAAAGACGACGGAAGACGAATACAGCAAGGACAAGCCGGCCTGGGAAACCGTCCTGGACGTCGATGCCCTCGCGGAAAAAGACGGGATCAGCTGGGTCTACAAGGGTTCTGCCCTCTTGCCGCGGGGACGGGATCCCACCAACGGAAAAATCGTCACCAGGGGCCTGTTGAAACTGTCGCGCGGGGGATCCGATGCGGTCCATGTCAAGGAGTTTGATTTGAMCACGAACGAATTCGTCGGCGAAGAGGACGGCGGCTTTGTCGTTGGGGAGGCCAAGACACGCATCAGCTACAAGGGACGGGACGTGGTGTTGGTCGGATCCGATTTCGGAGAGGGATCCCTCACGGATTCCGGGTATCCGAGAACCGTCAGGGAATGGACCCGCGGGACCCCACTCGAAGACGCCCCGACCGTCTTTGAGGGAGAAGCTACGGATGTTGCAGTCAATGGGTACCTAGCCGATGAACGCATCTGGGGAGGAAGCATCTGGCAGGTTCACAGCCGCAGCATTACATTTTACACGAGCAAGTACTGGTTTGCAAAGCTGACCGAAGACCACCTGCTGAAACCCGAGGATCGCCCCGCCGACCTCCCCGAACCAGAGTTCAAGGAAATGGACATCCAAGACGATGCCGGATTGGATTACATGGGAAATCTCTTGTTCATTGAATTGCGATCCGACTGGACTCCGAAAGACGACGGCGTCACGTACAAGCAGGGATCGGTCATCTATTGTGACTTTGAAAAGTTTTGGAGCGGCGGCAAGGCCGCTGTGGACTACAGCATTCTGTTCGAACCTACCGAGAAAACGGCGTACGAGTACTTTACGGTGACCAAGAATTATTTGATTCTATCCAGCACGGATACCGTCAAGTCGAAACTGCAATTCTACAAGCTTGGTGACAACGGAAACTCGATTACGTTGGTTTCGGGGGGCAACACCGAGGCGAAGATTCGCGATGCCAACTGCCGCACCATTGATGCAAAGGAGAGCGACGAATTCTGGTTCACCACTAGTGGATACACGACTCCCAGTACTATGTACTCTGCCGACCTGAGCAAAATCGAGGAAGAAGGAGCGTCGGACAAGGAAGACGCATTCATCATTGAAAAACTCAAGAGCTTGCCGTCCCAGTACAATTCCGATGATCTCGTGGTGGAACAAAAATTCGCCACCAGCAAGGACGGAACCGAAATCCCGTATTTCATGATCCGAAAGAAAGACATCGAGCTCAACGGCAAGAATCCCACTCTGTTGTACGGATACGGTGGCTTTGAGATCTCGCTCACTCCGAGATACGGTGCCACGACGGGACTGGCCTGGCTCGAACGCGGTGGCGTTTACGTCGAGGCCAACATCCGCGGAGGTGGCGAGTTCGGTCCCGGCTGGCACCAGGCGGCGCTGAAGGAGAACCGCAACAAGGCCTACGAGGACTTTATTGCCGTTGGCGAGCACCTGATCGAAACGGG
Organism: Pseudo-nitzschia multistriata; assembly: GCA_900660405.1. Classification (NCBI taxonomy): domain Eukaryota; phylum Bacillariophyta; class Bacillariophyceae; order Bacillariales; family Bacillariaceae; genus Pseudo-nitzschia; species Pseudo-nitzschia multistriata. Next base: position 27,337 of record CAACVS010000015.1, on the reverse strand, counting down.
CATCTGCAAACCCAAGACCCTGGCCGCCCGGGGGGGCAGCAACGGCGGGCTGCTGATGGGAAACATGTACGTGATGAGGCCCGATCTGTGGGGCGCCATCCACTGCGCCGTCCCCCTGCTGGACATGAAGCGCTTCCACACGCTGCTGGCCGGTGCGAGCTGGATGGCCGAGTACGGGAATCCAGAAAACGACTGGGACGACTTTTTGCACCAGTACAGCCCGTACCACAACATCGACGCGGACCGGGCCTCGTACCCGCCGATCCTGGTCACGACGAGCACCCGCGACGATCGCGTCCATCCCGGCCACGCCCGCAAGTTTGTCAAGAAGCTCTGGGACATGGGCGAAGGAAAAGACTGGCCCGTGCACTACTACGAAAACATCGAGGGCGGCCACGGAGGTGCCGCCGACGCGAAGCAGTCCGCGTTCATGACGTCTCTCGCCTTTGACTTTATGTTCGAGACTCTGTCCGAAAACGCCAAGAACATGGACTAGTAGAGCTAAACTAGTTGAGAGTTGTTGCAACTRCATTTTTAATGATTCCTCAAAACCAAAGCTTGTCGATCTGTGGTTGCAATGCATCCAATTCTTGGTTTCGAGATGATGCCAAAGGAAATCCACAAGTAGCTCTGTAACTATCGCAGCGATAGACATGCACGCCGGTCCGCTTGAGAAGCATTGTCGTTTCTACGGAGATGGTCGGATGCCGACGCTGAAATATAGTTAGGCTTTGAGCGCCAAGACAATGCATGCATAAAAGACACCCTTGGGAACGCACAGCACCGCGAAGGACTGTGCTGTATGCAGTGCAATTGTCGTTGTTGTTGTTGTTGTTGTTGTTTTCGTCTCGTCTGCCGAGGGGGCGTTCCTCGAGGCGCGCCTCTGTTTTCGTTGCCGCTATCCGTAGCCAAGACAATCGATGGATYCGGCTCGGTTCGGCTCTACTCGGCTCCGCTTTGCATCCAAAGACCGAATCGTSGCTCAGATTGGCATCCCGTAGGGAGGCTCGATGGGTTGGTAGCCCCCCGTCCCTTTCTTGCTGCAGTGTCCGTTGTAGTGATCCACCTTGAAGCTTCCCGTTCCCCTGCCGCTCCGTCCCCAGGATTTTTCCAGCTCGCTGCGCAGCTCGTACCACTTTCGGTTCATCTCGCGGCACAGGCCAAAGGTCTTCAACATCGATTTGTAAAGGTTGCAGTTCCAGGGTTTCTGGCAAATCGTATAGTGAAAGGTCACGACGTCGTCGCTTCTTGCGAAGCGACAGTCTTCGCACTCCTCTTCGTTGGTCCTGCACCGCTGGTTGCCGTTGTCTCTGTGYWGGTAGGGRTCGTCGCTCATGTTGTTGTACTTGCAGCGATTGAGTTCTACGGACCGGCCCGGGTGGAGCCACTGGTAATAGTAGGGAAGCAGGCCCTGTATCGTCATGCCGCCGTAAAAAGGCCCCACTTTCTTTCCCCACCCTCTCTTTACGTGGTAGTCGCCGCTCCGCACAATGCCGACAAAKTCGTTGTAGGTATCGATGCTCGGCTTGATCACAAAGAAGCCTCCCTGGTACGGTTTGTCGGCTCGCCTGGGTGCGACCACGTTGTAATCCTTTGTAAACATCAAAGAAATTTCGTCGGGGATCTCCTGGCTCGGCCACATCACGGGCACGTTTGCGAGCAATTCGGGAGACTCCTTGTACTTTTTTGGATTCAGCATCAGGTCCAAGACGTCGTCCATGGGTTTGTTGACGAGTACGTCCAGGTCCAGATGTATGACGAGGGGATGCTGAACCAGGCGGAAGGCCTCCAGTTTGATCAATTCTTTCTGTGTTTTACATCGTGACAGAAAGAGAGACAACACAACACAACACGAAGCGTAAGACGACAATGGTTGAGCCAAGGGAGCTGCGTCGTGTCGTGTCGTGACGTGTCGCGTCACAGCACGTCGCGGGCGAAGACGGTGCTTCGCCACCACGAGGCGTCTCTCTCTTACCTCTCCGCAGCAGCCGTTGTTCACGATGCGTTCCCGGAGGGTGCCGTCTCCGCCGATTTCCTCCACCTTGATGGGCGTCGGTCGTTCCAGGAGGGTGTATCCCAGGCCCTCCAGCGGCAGGACGCACTCCCTGGCGTCCGGGTGGTACATGACGTAGTTCTTGTACCGGAACCGAGAGCCGGCGCCCCTGCTTTGGACGTCGAGGGAGTATTTCAGGACGGCGGCACCGTCGACGAAGGGTTCGGACCCGCATCCCGTCACCGTCGACGCAACGCCAATCGTGATCTTCCCGTCGTCCGCCACATCGTCCTCGTCCTCGTCGGTGTGCGGTGGCCGTTGGTGTTGTTCTTTTTGTTGTTGTTGTTGCCGCTGGCCACCGGCGAAAGCGCTCCCGCCCGGATCACTCGTTGTCCCTGTCCGTTCTCCATAGCGGTTGTAGATCGAATAAAGACCGAACAAGTACGCAGCGACAATCAGAGACAGAAAGACCTTCAATAGGGACACCCAACGCCTGAAKCTCCCCGCAACGACCCGTCCGTTTTGACGGAGTGGTCGATGGATTTGTAGTCTTTTGAATCGCATGCTTTGTTTCGTTGCAGTAACAGTTTCGACCCCAGTTCAGATTCCTTTCGCCTCCGAAGGGGAATTGACTCCTCTGCAGTTTTGGTCACACACGCGACGACCAGAAAAAGAAGAGGAACGTTGGAAGTCAGAATGCAGGTTTTGGGAGATCGAAAAAAGTAGTAGTAGCCTCATACTATTGATTCATATGACATGTAGAGTATATATATAGAGTRTATATATTGAAAAAAAGAGTTTTTAGAAGATGATCTKTACAGTAATCTTTACGAAGCTCTGGACCCACGCGCGACTACGAGCTATGAGAAACTTTAGTTTTTCCTGTATCCAATTCTATGGGGAGAATACGTCGATGTACCGTAGTCCACGGAGCACTCCCAATGCTTCGGATTGGGTTGTTCCCCGATTGTTCTTCGAAGAACAACCGCGTACGAGTCACTCGTAGGAACTCTATCTTCGATCCGATTGGTTTCAACGGAAAAGCAAGGATCGAAGCAGTGATTGATCCATGACACAACACAAAATGAGCCGAGACACRAAGACATTTTTATGGCCTCCGTTTGTAGTGCCGTACGGTACGGTAATTCTCTTAGAAAGCAGTTCTGTTCCCTGAACCAGTAAACGGTTTTTACACCTATTGTAAGATCTAGTGGTCAAAAGGCAATCAACCAGTGATTGTTAGTGATTGWTCTTACATCACAAAGTCGGACTTCGATCGAATCCATTCTTTTACCTTTCTACAGACTCTCCCACCACCGCAATATCTATCCATCTTCACTGTCGTCAAACACTACCAGCAAAATTGAAGCAAGGGAACAATCAGGGCTCGTGCGGTGCGAATAGCATTGAAAACACGAATGCGATACTTCTGTACATCACTACAATCATAAAGTAACAAGGATCGTAGTCGTTTCAAGAAACCACGCGTTGTGTTCTTCACATCAAAGACGAGCGCCGTGCTCTCGGATCGCAACTCTCCACAACTGTCATCGCTCGTTGCATCCTACCAACCAGCACCAGCACCAGCACCAGCAGAAATCAAAATCAAAATCGACCAACGCCGTGTCTCTGTCGCGTCTCTGCTCAACAATCGAAACCATTGAATGCGTTTTGGGCATTCGAGGACAAAGCATGAATGGCGAAAAAACGAACCAAAACTCAATTGTCGGCAGTACCAACAAGATCCAGATATCCAAACAAGATCCGTCTATCCCCTGCGTTGGAACCGGCGACAAGGATCGCGTGGACAGCGGGGATGGGATTGCCCCTACCGCTGCGAACACAACCGCTAGCACCGCTGCCGGCGAGAAGCAGGAGGGAAATGGCAAGACAAAYGCCAACTCAAGAGAAATCAACGAGGATGCGATCGGTGTCAACAACATTTTGACCGAGGTAGACAACGCCGTCATTGCTGCGCAAACCATAGCGTTTCAACCAACGAATGCGAATACGAATACGAATACGAATACGAATACGAATACGAACACGAATACGAATACGAATGCGAATGCGAATGCGAATGCGAATGCGAGTCCGAACCCGAATTCGAGTGCGATTCCAATCGCGAACGCAACTCCAAACACAACCGCGGGAACCAATGCCAACATGGCTGCTCCTTCCACAGAGATCCAAAACCAGGGCTTTTTGCTGGGAGCGAGCAACAATGCTGCGTGGAACACCGCAGCGGTAAACCCAGCAACAAACAATCCCGTGCACAACATGAACATGATTCTGAATCCGTACYTCCTCGAGGCCGCCCCCGTTGCCGCCACCGAGGTCGCCAACGACAGCGGGAGCAACAATCCCGCGGGAAACGGGAGCAACTCGTCGATCTCCAGCACCCACGCTTCCATCATGCAGCAGAACGCCCTCATCATGGAGCAAAACGCGGCCGCTCTGCAGCACCTGCAGCAAACCAACAACTTTTTGGCGGCGAACCCCGGGGCCTCCCTGGGAATCCTCGCTCCCATCATGAACATGAACATGAGCATGAGCATGAGCATGATCACGGGAACGAACACCATCAACGCGAACCCGATGGCGGCCGGTGCACAGCCCGCTGCAGCGGGAAACCCCGCCGCGGCCTACCAACCCGCGCAGTCCCTCGCGGCAACGACGGCGGCGGCGGAAGGCGCCGGCGCAAACCCGGGCGTGCTCCTTCCCTCGACGCTGGCGGTGTCCCAGCAGCAAATCGCTGCCGCGGCAGCGGCGGCACAGCACCCGCTCGCGGCCCAGTCGGGGTTGCCGGCGGCGGGGAGCGCTGGTCGAGCGGACGGAAGCAGCGGCAGCGGCAGCGTCAACAATTTCCTGAGGACGGCCATTATATTGCAAAACAGCGGCCTGCCCCTCTTCCAGCAGCCGCTGGTCCCCGGACTCCCGGGCGTTCCGGGCACGTTTGCGATCGATGCAAGCAACACCAACAACGGCCTGCTCGTTGCGGTCGGCGACAACCGGAACCGCGCCACCGAAATCAAGAACGGCGGCACCAACGGAACCAGCCATGCGGCACTCGCCGACGCCGGAAGCAACGGGAACGGCAACGGTGCCGCCGCCGCGGCCAACGCCGCCGCGTCCGTCCTGCCCATTGCCTCGGTCAACCTCCCGTTGCAGCGGCAGCAACAGCAGCAGCAACAGCAGCAGCAACAGCAGCAGCTGAATGCCTCCCTTGCGTTTCCGGTGGGAACCACCCAAGCCAGCGGTGGGAGCGGTGTCGGCCAGGTCGCCGCCAACAACAGCGTCCAGGTCGCCGCCGCAGCGGCGGTGGCTTCCATGAAATCCGGCCTCTCGACGCTCCACCAGCAGCAACCGCACCTCCAGGCCATGTACCCGCAGGCCACCATCAACCACCACCAGCACTATCCGCAGCTGCCAGGGGTGCAGCCGCCACGGCAGGCGGTCCCGGCACAACAGCCGCAGAACCTGTACCATCCACAGCCAGAACTGGCCACCACGGTGGGTCCCGGTGCCCCGAACCCCTCGGCCCTGAAACACCGGCAAATAATAGCACAGCAAAAAGCACAGCCAAAGGAATCCCAGGGCCAGTCTCGGCCCCTGTACCTGGAGCACGACTCCAACTGTAGGTATAGTTCATTCTGCCGCATTGCATTGCGTTCGATTTTGTTTGTATGGCGTTGCAGTGGTGGTTTGTAAATGCATGCCGTAAATTCGTTCGGTAGTGGTGTCTGTTTCTCCCGGCCTTGCTTTTGGAGGTTCTTGGGTTTGTTTTGGTGTATGGTTTATATTGCAAATCCGGGTTTCGATCCGAATTTCCTTTTCTTTGGCACCCTAAATTCATTTCAAGCACTCAAAAATCAATCCGCTTCATCATTCACTACGCAACACAGGTTTGACAGCCTATCAGTGCTTTCTTCGAAAACAAATCGAGTTGTTCGAGGTGGGAGAGGACGAAATGAGGGGAACTGCCCAGGGAAGGAATACACCACTGCATCGTGGCCAGGTTGGGATTCGTTGCAGGCATTGTTCCCACCTGACGAAAGCTGCAAGACCGAGGGGGGGCGTCTACTATTCGAGGACCATTGATGGCGTTTGTAAGTACAGCAGTATCGTCATGCATCGTGGAAGGACGGAAGTCGTTTTGTGTCTTCAAGTACCTACTCGAACAAACTGCCCCATGAGTTGTCCACAAATGAAACAATTCTAGGTCTAATTGGTTTCGTCTCAAATCGTTCTTTCGTGACACATTCTTCTCTCCCTATAGATCAAGTGGCTCAAAACATGTCAAAGCTACATTTTATGAAGGCGTGCACCATGATACCGGAGAGCACCAAGAAACAGCTCATATCTCTACAGAGCGTGAGCAGCCGTGCCTCTGGTGGAAAAGAATATTGGGCGGAGGGATTACGGGTGTTGGGCGTCGTGGAAGACGAGGGAGTGCTGCGGTTTTCGAACAGCACTTCTTCGTCGTCGCAAGCACCGGCAGTGTCGAACCAAGCCTCCAAGTCTTCCAAATAGATTGGTCACGATTGTCCTAGAGTTCAATAAAAAGAGTTTTCGACTCCATTTTCGCTAGCCTATTCTCAAACTTAATTCATAATTTTATAGGAATGACAGACTATACAATCGGGAGATTAGAGAAATGCCTTTGACGAGATTCATAGAAACGTGACAAAATTTTCATCGTTATCGGATTATAAGTAATATAAACAGTGCGACAGTGATTGCGCTAGACACGGTACCCTTCCCTTTTTTCATAATTGGGTGGCACTCTCGACGTAATGTTTTTTGGCCGCATCCTCTTCTAATTACTAGCTGGTTAGAACCTACGTGCCCTTCACCTTCCAGGTACGCTTAGCGGTCTTTCCGGATCCCCCCAGCCAGTCGTCAGATCGATCGATTCCGGTTCCGCCAAACCTCTTCTTTTCTTTCTTTTTGCGCGTGGCTGCGAAAGTGCCATCTCCCATCAGACAATCGTCGGGCCTAGAGGGGTCGGCCTGGCGCGAAAACGCATCTCCAACCGGGGTTAGGCAGGCCTTCAAATGATCCAGGTTCGGCACGGCAGCCTTGTCCCCATTGGAAATCTTTTCTGCGGTCGATGTCGCAACCGGCTTGGCTTGTTTCGCAGGTTTTCGAATCTTTCGGGGAACGTAGTCTTCCTCTTCGTCGTCGTCGGTAGAAGTTGTGTTCGTTTTTTTTTGCTCCTCTGAATTCGATCTACTRCTAGATGGCTTTGGACTTGGACTCGGCGAATGATCTCTCGAGTTGGAAGATGGCGTAGGCGAGCYCGTTTCGTCGTCCGATATGACAATCGGTTCGGTGGTTTCAACGGTTGCGTTCGCCTTCTTTGATTTTGGAGAAAACAGGCTCGCGCTGGATTTAATGCTGCCATTCGTGCCCTTGCCAAATCGTGAAGAGTTATAACTGCTAGTCGCAGAGCTCGAGGATTTAAGAAAGACYGCAGGGATCTTCACGGARGAACGGCGACTGTGCGATTCACTGCTGTCCTCCGTCGGATTGTTGTCAGTAGCCAACACCGGCTCTGCTGATTCGCCTCTGTTGCTGTCTTTGCTATCGTTGTCCTCCTCTTTCTCGTCGTCCCAAACAAGTATTGCGACAGGTTCCTTCTCGACCGTCGACGGTGTCGTAGACGCTGTCTTGGAAGGTTTTCTGCTTCGACTTTCGCTTCTTTGGCGGGTTCGGCTAGCACTTCTTTGCCTGGATCGGCTTTCGCTTCGTTGCCGGTTTCGGCTCTCGCTTCTCTGCCGGGCCCGGCTTTCRCTTTGCCGCCGGGATTGGCTCACGCTTCTCCCCCTGGCCTTGATGCGATCTATTTTCGACGACGAGTTGGTCGCCGGAGTTCTGGCACCGGCAGAATTGCTGCTCTTGAGCCGCGTGCGCGGCACGCTTCGTCCGCGGGATTGCCTCGCCGCACCGCCGTGGCTGCGGCCCCGGTTTTCGCTCGTGCGGGGCGGTGGCTGCGTCACCTTCGAAGCGGACTTGGGCTTCAGTGCGGCCGATACGGCACGGTCGACGGCGTCGTGGGAGATGCTGCTTTCGGCGTCGTCCTCGAAACTAGCCTGGCTGCCCTCGTCGCTTACACCTTTTCGACTATGGTGAGAAGAAGAGCTACCGGTTTTTAGACTATGGTGGGAAGAGCTTCCCGTTTTGATGGGAGTGTGAAGAGAAGAGCTGCCGGGTTTCTTGGCCTCGGGACGTTTCATGTTCGYTGGCATGCTTCGATTCCTGCCGACACCGCGACCATTGGAACCGCTGGTGTTTGTTCTTCTGGTGGGACTGACGCTGCCGCCAAACGGGTGTTTGTCCTGGCTGCTCGATCTTGCCAATACCGACGACGAGGCGGTTCGTGGCCTCCAGTTGGATTTCTTGGCAACCAGGGAAGGTCGTTTCAGTCTCAGTTCGGGTTCCGTGGACTCCGAACTCACCGAGCCCTCGTTCGTGTTGGTGGTGTGCTCGCTGATTTTCGACATTTGTTTCGCCGGCCTGGCGAGACCCCGGCTGCGCGCCGCAACGAGTGGGTTGCGCACCCTGTTCTTGGRCTTGGGCGGTGGGGGAGGCAGGACCCCGTTCGCATCGGCGGCCACACCGATCTTCATTCCGATGCGACGCGGGGCTCCCCCGAGGCCGGAAGACGATACCCCCGAGTCATCGATCTCGGGGTAGTACTCCTCCTCCTCCACCGTCTGCCGCGTCATGACCGTCGGTGTCGTCATCTCGCTAAAGACCGAAACGTCGTCGGAAACGCCGTGGCCCACCATCGGATAGCTCGGTTCCGCCGGTGCTGCATCGTCTGCCTTTGGCACCGGAACGGGAGCGGGCGTTGCCGACGGACCGGCCTGGTTCTTCTTTGCCGCCAGTGCTGCCATGGCCAGGATCTCGGGACTGTTCAGTGCCTCGACAATTTCCGGCGAATCAGCGAGCATCGCCTGGAATTTCTGGAACTTTTCCAGCATCGCCGGGTCTATGTCGGTCATGGTGTGGCAATTTGTGTTTTTGTTTTGATATTGATACAAATGCGTAGTTGTGCCKTTGATCCCTTGGCAGTATGTGCCTCTGTCGGTTTTTCTTTTGTTGACTCACTTGCTCCTGGATAAGACTTTTGTTGCCACTGGTACAAAGTGAGTACACAAGCCTTGGTTTTGTCCGATTGAGTTTGGGTTATGATATCGTCGTCGGTTTTTTTAAGTTATGAAGAATTGACGCATCGTGTCGTGACCCAACGCGCTGTTGTACCGCTTGTGTCATCTCCAGCGTACAGGAATACGAAGTGCCTGGTACAAGAATCTGCACGAGTTCTTCGAAGGAAGGATTTTGTACGCAAGACAAACCTACCAAGATCGCACATAACAAAATCAACGAATAGATCATTTTATTTCGGCACGTTCTTTTTCCTTAAGGGTGAAAGCACGTTCCCGGATTCGCAATTTAGAGGCCCTTCTGGAAAGCTCGCATACACATCCCTTAAGTAAAGACATTGAAGTCCGTATTATGCCTGTCATCGCCCAAGCAGCAATTTAAAATAAGCGCTTRTTTGACACTTCTGCAWATATAATTAAAATATCGAAAGAGTAGTTCAGTCAAGACTAAATATGATAACTTGAATTAATGATAGATTTCGTTGTGTCTCACGACTCGTATCTGCTTTGAAAATGACTTTAATGGCTTCGAAATGGTTCGTTTTCAGATTACTTGTGATCACCATTTTTGCTTGTTTAGTTTCTTCCATATTCGATATCAACACAGAAAACAGCAATAGAATGAATAATTGATTGTCATTGACAATGATATTTTCAATGCCACCGCCACCTTTTCAAACCCATTAGAATAGCGTTTCTTCTCGAGATTGGTTAAGGGAGCTGCATAAATTGTTTCGGGAACAGCCAGAGCGGAATGTATTCATGCGTACAGCGCGTTTTCGTTTCCCTTTCCACAAGAGTTCCGCAAAAATATTTTATGAAGAAATTTAACTTCACAGTTTGGAAAAAGCCGAAAGGACGAATCTTTCCGCCGATCACTCGGATAGCAACCAAATATCTGGGAATAGATATATTGGTGCGATCGTCTCCAGTTGTCGCACCACGAGATCTCTGCTAGCTTAGGTAGCACATGGGAAATTGAAACACCCAAACACGATGTATTGACAAAGTTAAAGATTATACATTTATAACTACATGTAAGAATGAATGGCCTTTTGCCTACCCTGTTGGCAACGGTCTTKTTGACATGCAATCAGTTTCGGTTTATGAGCCTCGATCAGACTCCATTTGAACGTTCACGATTGGTATTGTCGAACCATCATTTCGCTTTCTATGGTATTTCGGTAGACATTCTTTAAAATCGACTCGATTGGTAGTTTTTGCTTTGAGATTCGAAGAATTTGCGTCTCTCTCTGATTGACATCGATCGCGCCATTGGTTGGCTGCTTGCTTCTGGCTGTTCAGCGCTGTTACTCGTCTGTGCTTCCTGTGTTTCCGTCAGAGCCTCGTTATTTTCATCGTCTGTTCGATCTAAGCCGTCTTGAATCTCCTTACTATCGACGTTTAGTGGCTTTTTGTTGAAACGATTGCACTTTAAACCAAGAGACTGAAGCGACGCATCGGTTTTGTTTTGTTTTTGTTTCGCATTGAACTGCGCAGTGTCATCGTCTTCAAGCTCCGATTCTTCTTTTGGTTCGACAGTTTGATCAAGTGGAGCATCTTTCTTTGTAAATCGATTGTACTTGAAACGATGAGAATCATTTGTTTTGTTCATTTGGTTTCGTTCCTTCTTTTCACTCAACGGCAAAGCTTCGCTGTCAGCCCTCTCTTTTTCATCAAGAACAATCTCCGATCTGGAAGGATGTTCTCGAATGGATTGAACTCCTGAAGCCAGTGCAGTATCATTTTTCGTGAACCGACTGTATTTGAAACGGTGAGAAGGAGCTACTTTGCTTTTTGCGACCTTTCTTTCATTACCAGTCGAGGCCTTGATAGAAACATCTTTATCGTCTTCAGTGTCAGTGTTGCCAACATCTTCTCTTTTTGGTTCAGTTTGAGAAGTGGGCGCCACGTCAATCTTAGTGAAACGGTTGAATTTGAAACGGTGCGCAGGAGCAGCTTTTCCCACTTCGTTATCATCTTTATTTTCATTCGATGGCTTGATCAGAGGACCCTTTTCATCTTCAGCCCCCGCATTGTGGGAGCCTTCTTTGCGCAATGTTGAAGGTTGTTCCCTCTTTGGTTCGATAGGTGAAGTCGGTTTAGTGCCAATTTTTTTAAAACGGCTGTATTTGAAACGATGGAAGGAAGGCTGGTTCGAAATGTTACTCTCCTCTTCATTTTCTCCATTAGAGTCTTTCGTTTTTGCAAAATTATTGTACCGTTGGATTTTCTCCAGACTTTCATTCTTTGGCWTGGGTTCGTTGCCGGATGTGTCTTCCGTACTTTTGTTATCATCTGTTTCTTTTTGAGCAATTGAATGGCGATGAAATTGTGATGATACTTTCTTTCTTGCAACACGGTTGTACAGTTGATGTTGAGGTGCTTTATCGTCAGTCACAGTCCTTTCGTTGTTGCTACCGGCAACTTCCTTTGATGCATTTGGTTCACGTCTGCATCCTTCTTTACTCATTTTTCTCAAAGATTCCTGGCGTTTCAAAATAAAATTCTGAGTTGTGGCCTTCTTCTGATTTGAATCATTCGTTATTGTTTCTTTACTTGTTTTTGAAGCCATCAATGCCATTGCTTTTTGGGACACAGAATATAGGAGAGGATCTGGTTTGCAAACAACTGAGCGATTCTCAGAAGCACTGAGGCAAGTGCTAATATTATCTTTTAGCAAAAAGTCTTCTTCTACAGTAACAAACATAGGAAGATCTTTGTCACCAAGAGGCGAATGATCGTGCACCCGTTCATCTGTATGTTTTGTGGCAAGGGTCGCCGTATCGCGTACGCTCGATTGGTCTTTTCCTACCAATGGTCTTGACATCGACAATTGCACTCGACTTTGGTTCAGATTCTCGAAGAAGTTTTTACGAGCCGAATACCCAACTTTGGTAGGCGTCACCTTGTTAACGGTCATTTGTTGTGTTTCTGTGACATTCTTCTTCTCTTTCTGGATACTCTCCAGCGACTTCCGTGCATTTTGAATTACGACTTTATCGCTATCGACTTTGAATTCATCGGAATCCCTGCTAGTCTTGCAACGCACCAATACATCTGGTTCATGAGAATGATTCGATGTTCTTTTTCCAAGACTTGAATGATATGTGCCCAATACTTTCTTTGCAGTTACAAGCGTCTTGCGCCTATTACTACCAATGCCATCATCAATATCGTCCAAGCCGTTGTCGCTGTTATCGTCATCATGAGTAATCGATGATCTTCTCGCTTCATGCAATAATGTTTGCGCAGGTTTAGTTTTGCTCTGAACTATTCTTCTTTTTTGAACAACCGTCTTGACCGTCAGATCTCCCAGCGATGAAGTCAATGACCTTGGCGATTCAGCACAGGTAGCGGACTCGATACTTTTTTTCCGATTGTTTTCGACTGAGATACCTTCTGCTTCAAACATTTTTCTGCGATCTGAGAGAGAGATTTTGTTCCTTTTAAAAACACATGGTTTTAGTTGGTCGCGTACCTGCATATCGATGCCACTCTCAATTCCTTGATTTGAAGCTTGTCCAATCGAACCCCCCTGTGGAATTAGACTAGACTCTACTTGTTCATTAGTTTCTGGAATACTGTTCTTCTTGTTTCCATCAGCATTCTTCCAAGAACTAGATGCTCTACTTCTGTTCCACTCTCCACTTGTTCTTTTCGCTTTATTCTCGAAAGATTCTCTTTCTAATGAAGTTCGGATCTTCTCTACTTTGTTCCGAACAGAAGCTTCTGAAATATCAGGAGAAAGCTTATTCGTGTTGCGGTTGCGGGTTTTCGATAGTGTCACCCCAAACATACTGGCACTTTTTTGAGCGAAATTATTCTTATTTGCGTCGCTATTGGGAGAAGAGCTATTGATTTGAAGTGCATGAGGATCTGTGTCTACTTCATCACCTTCTTTCAATGATTTTTGTTCGTTTTGATCCTTCTTCGTCATCTCGACACACTTGTCCTTTCCACAATCTTCCGAGACGTGTTCTTTGTAATTTGTGTCTCGGGTTATCTCGCGCTTGCTCGTATTTTTCATAAAATCAGACACAGTTGGCTTGATATGGCCAACTACATTGATTGTTGTACCTTCCAMTTCATCTCGACTCTGAGTATCGACATGTGAGACATATTCAGAACTTCTCAATGTTCGTTGATCTTGATCAGATTTCAAATTTCGTCGTGAGAGAGTTACTCCAAACTTGCTTGCGTATTGGCGAGCAGTGCCATTCGAAGACATTGTCAGGCTTGATACATCAGATATGTTCTGAGAGCAATCGCGGTTCTCCTCTGAACCAATCCAAGAATCAGTTCTTTGTGCGCTGAATTCTTTGGTCTCTATGGTTTCTCGTCCTTCGTATTTCTTGCCGCTGGAAGAATCTTTTAATTCTGAGTGATCTGACTGCGAAGAGATCATGGCAACACAATTCTCTTCATTAGTCTCTGTTTCTAATGAAAGTTGCTTAGATTCAAAAGAAAGCATTTCGGGAGAATTTCTTTTGCCCCCAGTGTTTTCAGAATCCTGTCTTTCATCTTCGATATTCGTAGTGAGAGCACAACATTCATTTTCAGATATGTTACTTTCAACCGAAGTAATATCACTCCCACATATCGATTTGGAGATACTATTTTCGATATTTTCAACTGTTTCGCTTTTAAGGGGACAATTTCCTGATTCGGCAAGATTATCCAGTGAAATCTGAGACTGTTGTTTGCTTAAATTGGATGTAGGTTGCGCCACTTTTGTTTCACCCTTTGATTGGAACAACTTCAACCGATCAGAAAACGATCGCACGCTAGTTTCGATTTCGTCACCTTCTTTCTTGTCGTCCGGATTGGAAAGCCTTGACGTGACCTGATTAATATTTTTTCTATTAGTTTTGTTTGGAGACTTGTAGTCACCTTCCAGACCAGTTCCTATTGTGTCTTCGTTGAAGTTGTCCTCTAGAAAACGTTCTCCACGAATAGAATCAGAAAAAATAGTATCCTCTGAAAGGGAAGAAAGAATAGGTCCATGATCATTGTAGAGCCAGTCTTSAAAGGCATCCTGTTTGTTATTCTGAGAAACAAGTTCTTCCTTTTTCTTGTCGGCCCCTGCCTCTGGTTTAGGAGGTTTGTTCGGAGATTCTTTCGAAAGAGTTTGGAAAGGATCAAAATCTGCGCACGGTTCATTACTATTTGATTTTTCATGASCRAGACGATCGGATTCGATTGTTGGTTTTGCATCTTGCACAGTTGTTGGCGCAGGTGTGAGAAACAATTTAGGATTCAACGCTACTTTATCCTTTAGAATCCTTGAGCTGCTTGGATTTGACTCGATTCCTTCTGCTTCACGGGTTTCAAATCTAGTTCGAAAGTTCAGGAACGGAAGCGTATCCTTGGCCTCGTCGAATTCACTGAGAGGAACAGAACCTGAAGTTTCAAATGACTCGCGGTCCTTGAAATACCTTCCTATCGTAGTCTTGTGATTCGATTGTTTGGGAGATTTTCTTTCGTAGATGCCCGGGCTTTTCACAATCGTTTTMATTTTCCTGCGTCCCAATTTAGGTTTGCGCCATAACGATGTAAAATTAAAATCATTATTCTTTTTCCTGCTCTTCGGCAGAGTGTTGAGGTGATTGCTATTCTCATCTTCGATCTCATCTTCGATGTATTCGAACGGCGCAAAATTTTCCTCGGGGAATGCCATGGCATCGTCCGCTGTCATCATGTTCAGACGACTAGCTGTGGCTGCTGTCTTCTTTCTCCAGTGTTAAAATTGTTGCGGTGGTCCGGTATGCCGTTGTTTTGGTGTTCAATTTCTGAGGTATGATGATGGCGATGATAAAAAATAACAGACCTACGCTGTACCGTATTGGAAGACGACAGCTTCTCGAGAAGAAAAAGCGATGAGAACTTTTCATGACAAACAAAATTTGATGGATTTTCTCTCTTTTAGTCATGACGGCTTCTCCTCAAAACTGAAAACCGTTTGTTGGAATTGCGCGCGTCAGGCGAGTCGGTCAGACAGTGTGTGATTAGCACGATTGGAATTTCCAAACGCGCCTTGTTGAAAGAAGATTCGAAAATCGTGATTCAGCCCGAGTTCCATTTGACGGGACTCATGACGACTGTCGACAACAACTACGAAGAACCACGTACGTACGAAAAAAAATGATGTTAGCTTACCGGTACACGGATACAAGTACTGAAGTTACGGAATATGTTTTTCTCAAATTATCCACAGGTCTTCTTGCTATGCAAGACAGAAAGGAGAGTTGCCGAGCACTTTCTAAAACCTCACAAACATAGGCAAGCCTTCCATTCCGTTGCAATATTCCGAACACAAATAAACAACCAAGGCAATGTCTCACTTGGGATCCCTCGGCACGGCAAAGCTTGTGCGGCTCTTCCTCCTTCTCTTGTACACCACGGATGTTGCGAGATCGTTCGTGCCCGCGTTTCTGCCTCGCACACGCATCGCCCATGCCGGTCCTCTCCAATCCACCCCACAGAACGCCAACGAGGGTGCCAGTGAGGATATCCTTCTCAGGATAAACCTGGGGATCAACACCGGAGCGGAGCCCGAGTCTTCCCTGGAAGCCGTCAGACAATACGCAAGGTCGTTTCCGTTTGCTGCGGTTCTTCCCGTGCAGCCCCTGACGTACGTCCCTTCCGAGGACGGCACCGGTGTCAAGGTCACCTTTCTGAGAAAGAAAACCAAGGAAAAGGGCTCTGTCGACGGGGGCATCAATATTTCCGTAGACTTTACCTCGGCGAAGGACGAAAACGATCTGGATCCTTTGGGGGGGAAACGCATTAGGTTGCTGGCAACCAGGAACTCGGAGGGACARACAGTGAGCAAAATATTCAGTGAAAAACTGATCGTTTTGGCTTTTGTGAAAGGTATTTCTGGGGACGATGCACAAAAAGCTGGCAAGGATTTATCAAACATGGTTTCGATCGAAAGCATCTTCCATAAGTGGCTGGCATGATGAACCGTATGCATTTGCCAKTGGCCATCGGTATTTTTGTTCTCGTTGAGGTTGACGAAACCATTGAAGTTCGAGGTTGATGGCATTACTATCCTCCCACAAATTTGAAAACGTGTGCAAAAATTTCTAGCAAAGGAACTCCAGCTGTTGCGATGGATCTTCGAMAAAGGTATCTGGACGGCTCGTCAGAAAAGATACTGACGATGCATACGATATTGATTGATTTCAAAAGGAATAACTATTGCTTACCACKCGAGTAGCAATTATCATCTGCTAATGGACAAGTTAATAGTGTGGCTTACTTCAATGCTTGGTTCGTTTCTTTTCGACGATTTCCAGCGAGAACATGGATAGATCATTCTCGCCGTTTTTTATTAAGTTCTGATGCGACCATCAGTTTGCATTCTGCTTCGCACTGTAAGAAAGGCAGAGGGATGCGTTGCACCGGCACAGATGCAACGTCTCGTTGCTACCTTAGCATCCGATTTCCTCCTTGGTTGCTGCTGGTTGGTGGAGAATCTTCCTTTCCTTCGGTTCCAAAGCACGCTTGTCGTTGCGAATCGGTGCCCACAAWRGTTCTGGCATYCGTTCGTTTCGTTTGCTCCCGCACTAGTTTTCCCGACCACCGGCAACGCGGCTCTGCGGTTCGTKYCGATCCAGGAGCGCCTGGGCGTGGTCCCGCCATTTTTCTCCCACCGAAACGTTGAGCTGGAAGGACATGGCGAGGCCCCGCAAGAGCAGGGACGCCCTGTACACCATGCTGAGCTCGTTGGGAAAGTAAACGATCTCGTCTTCGTCGTGCAGAGCTTTGTGCCAGTCTCGTTTCAGGTACTCGCTCCTGAATTTGCCAAACATGAGCCGGGCAAACGACGACAGGAACCTGGTCGAATCGTTCTTGGTGACGAAACCAATGTCGCGGCAGAGATCCGCGATTTCGGCGTCGGATTCGTCGTTTGCGACCCCGAGCATCAGCCTCGCCACCTTTTTGCGTTCCTCGGGGTCTAGGCGCTTGCACTGTCCGTAATCGATCAAACCGAGTTTCGCCCTCGACTTGTTGGTTTCKCCGCTCTCGCTCTGGATCACYAGGATGTTTCCGGGGTGGGCATCGGCATTGAACAAGCCCTCGTGGAARATCTGGTATCCGTGCACATCGAACAGCGCRTCTATGGCATCGCTCGTCCAGTTCAGCATT
Source organism: Pseudo-nitzschia multistriata (assembly GCA_900660405.1). NCBI lineage: Eukaryota > Bacillariophyta > Bacillariophyceae > Bacillariales > Bacillariaceae > Pseudo-nitzschia > Pseudo-nitzschia multistriata. The sequence goes on along the minus strand of CAACVS010000015.1, from coordinate 10,015 downwards.
TCTGCCTGCGAAGCTGCGTTTTCGTGGTTCCTGGCCCATTCCAACCAGGATTCGGAGACAGGCATCACCGACGGCGCGGTCTTCGATGCCGCTCGGATGGTCTGAACCGCCAGGGCCCTCGACCAAAGCAGGGCCCTTCGGGCGAGACGAACSAGCAAAAGRATGTTGTCGACCCCAACAAACATCCCCACCCGCTCGGCGAATTTCATGGCCCACGAGTTTGTTGGCTCCGACGACGAGTTGGAAAGCCACCCGGGGAGAGAAGGCTTTCTGGACTTCTTGGAATCGGTCCCGGCATACGAGTTGGCGTTTGCGTTTGCGTTCGTGTTCGTCTCCGTGCTTTCCCCCCGTACCACAGACTGTACCCCACGGCTCGTATCGATGCCGAGGGCCTCGAGCTGCCTTCGGGCTTCTTCCTCGAACTTGGGGCCCGGCAGATAGGACATGGTGATGACGCGACCCGTGCACAACTCCGGGAAGGCCCTGGGGACCTCCACCCCTCGTTTTGCGTACGGCGACTCCGGATCCAGGCTGCTCTCGTAGACTTCCCGGAGGTTGCTCGCTTCCCTCCGGTAATCCAGTTCCGCCAGGAACTGCCTCGAGAATTCTTCGTAGGACAGCTTGGCCGAGGACTCGTCCACTACCCCAAAGTAGACGCACAGGTCCAGGAAATCCCCGACGCACTTGACGTCCGCCGGCACCTGCCACTTTGCGTCCGGGTACTGGACCTTGATCACGACGTCGCGGGAACCGCCGTTGTCTTCGTCTTCGTCTCTGTCTTCGTTTCCGGTTTCGCCGCCGCCCCGGACCAGTCTGGCCCTGTGGGCCTGCCCGATCGATGCCGCTCCGCAGGGTATCTCCTCGATGGATTCGAAGACCTCTTCGAGGGGCCGTCCCAGYTCGGCCTCCAGGGTCGGCCGAACGACGCCCACGAATTCTTCGTGGCCCGGGACACCCGACTGGAGCGTCCGAAACAGCTCTCGGTACTGTTTGGGAACCGGCAGGGCGGTCACCGAAAGGACCTGGCCGAGCTTGATGTAGAGGCCGCCGAGCTCGATCATGATGGAGTAGATCCGCGGCGCGTTGCGCTCGTGGAGTTTCCGAAAGGTTGTGCTTCTCGTCCCGGTCTCGTCCTCGTCTCCGAAAACATCGTCGCTGCTGCTGCTGCTGCTGCTGTCGCTCTCTTCCTCTGTACCGTCGGTTTCGCCTCCGCCGCTCTCGCCGTTCTTCTCGCTTGAGCCGAATCGCTTCCGGAACCTCACCAGCGGGCTCGAGGAGGAGGCGTGCCACCAGTAGTCGACGACGATGGGAGCCACGCCCCCCCAGAACCGCACCTCGCGGCGCAGCCCGAGGCCCCSTTCGGTGCACGCGTACGCCGTGACTGCCGTGCCCCCGGCGACAACCGTCCCCCCCAGTCCGATGGCGGCTCCGCGGGCAATCCTGGACACCAGGGAGCGGAGGGGCGTCATCCTTTCGTGCCGTCCGTGGTTCTAGTGTCAGTGCCCTGTGTTCTGTGATTTGGTTTTGGCTTTGGTTTTGGCTTTGGTTTTGGTTCCTGTCGTTTACAATGGAACTTTGTCGGAAAGCAAGAACTGCGAACCGCGTCATTCATGTTCCAAAATTCGTTCGTACTTTTTCAGTCGTGTGTCGTGTGTTCAACCACAGCAATTGCGATAACTCTGACTGTGTGTGTTGGCGCTATCTCAGAAGAAGTATGGTACGAGGTACGTACTCGTACTACCTGGAAGTGCACCCCCTGTACGTACGGTTGGGGGAATTCACGTACTAGTTTGTAGAGTCTGATGTTTTCAGGTTATGGGTCATGGGTTTCACCATACTATTGAAATCTATGACAGGAGCAAGCCCACTCCTSTTACAGCCTCCAACAGGCAAGGAGACTGCAGACYACTASTAGTASKWC
>CAACVS010000013.1:125965-138481 GCA_900660405.1 Pseudo-nitzschia multistriata | reverse complement strand
CCATTAGCACTATGAGTATCACTCCAAAACACCCATCAGCAACACTATTCAGCAACAGTATCAGCAACACTACTCAGCAAGCTACCAACGCCACCAGCTACCACAAAGGACAACAAATAGAGGACAATGCCCCAACACTATCAACAACAACAACCACAACAAATCAACAACACCCATCAGAAACAGTTTTTCTCCAGCACCTGCAACACTTTTCCCCAAGCAACACTCATATCCATGTACATTATCATTAGCGACACTGAGTGGCTATTGCCCCAAAATACAGCAACCCTAATTCAACAAATCAACAATAACAATGAATTGACAACAACAAATTGAAACTCAGCAACACTATCGCAAATCAGCAACACTCAGCAACACTAGCAGGGACACTCAGCGACACTATCAGCAACTCTATCAGCAACACTATCAATGCCACTCACCAACATAACCAACTGAAGTTCCTCAAGGACAATGCAACAACCAGCAGCAAGTGCACAAAGAATAACGCAACATCCAGTAACAACAGTCAGGGCCATTATGGAGTCCCAATCTGCAGCCTTTGAAGCAGCCTTTGAGTTAGAATGAGATGTGGAAACTTTGTTATGAAAGCTCAAGTGATGAGGAGGTTGTTGATGATACTGAGCCTAACTATGATTCTGAGGCTTCTGGAATGAGTCACAAGGAGGCAGCACAAGCAGAGTTCTTTAATTCAATCACACAGAGCCAGACAGCTTGGAACTGGGACAATGCTGTTGAGCTCATAATACTGAGTTCTTCTATTGCAAGAATGGATGTATTGTTGATAGCAGTCTCAACTTTCCAAAGGTTCCAGCCGGTTACAAACAAAGGTTGAGAAAGAAGAACCTGAAGACTGGAATGATGTTGATAACCAAGGTGGTTGGCACCCCTATTACTACAAACCCAAGTTCAAAGCAGGTACAGGGAAACACAAATGACACTTTCTTCCTTCTGAGAGCAAGCCTGTTGAAATTTCTAAACCCTTACTAACTGGTCTTGGGAAGGAACCTATCAGCAGGGAGGAAAAAGGGTGGAAGTGTAATTACCTAGGGTGGGATGGTACTGTTAAGGATCCTAACAACCAGTTTGCAAGGAAGTTTGCTACTAGAAGAGATAACATGTTTCCAGATGAGAGGAAGGGCAAACTAGATATATTCAAGCTACAGTAATGTGGGCTCACAAAAGACCACATTGAAAATGGAGATGCATTCTTCTTCTACCAGCTGGTGCTTCCTGTTGCCCCAGATTTGTGAGAAGCTCAGCACTACCAAATTGAACCTGAGAAGAAGCATACTTATTACAACAAGGTGATGAGATATACCAATGTCTACATCTCTGATTCCAATGAAGGGGAAGAACACCAAGTGAAACCTGTTACCTTACCTGAAGCAGTTCAGTTTGATGGCATCCTTTTTATGCATGGAGCTTGTGAAGGAGCAAGTGAAAATATAAATTATAGATGGGATGCGAAAGATCTTTCATTAAATGAGGACATTGCAAACACAATGACTGTTCCAGCTGATCTGAGCAAAGGAACCAAAGCCTACAGGAGAGTGCATTGTTCATTCCAGAGCACTGGAGCTTGTAATTTAGGATCAGTGAACTCTATTTTAACCTCATCTCTTTATATTCACCAGAAGGAAAGGGGCAGGGCATGGAGAAGCAGCGTTGGGGAACTGAAATGAATGAGTCTTGTGAGATTTATATTTATACTTATGGCAAACTAGACCATATTGATATGTACATCTCCAGAGCCAACATTTGTTACAAATTGTTGAAATACTACCATGCTACAATTAATCATGTGGCTGAAAGCCTTGGCCATTGCTACTGCATACAATATCTACAAAGAGTGCACTGATGGAAGCCTTGGTGATGAGTGGAAGGAAAGCAATCTGATGAGCTATGGCGAGTTTCATAAGAGGCTTGCCTTGCAGATGATAAGGTACAATCCAGTTGAGCACGCATATAATTGTGACACTTGTCTGCAACAGTACACTCAATTAAGCCCAACAGTGAGGAGTGCCAGGGCTACTAGAAGAAGGGCTTGCAATACTTTCCTCAAGAATGGTAAGTTGCTTGGATATCACAATTTGCAGACCATTGCAGAGAACCAGGTCAATGGTAAATTCTGCTTCACTCAGACTCAGTACACAACTCATTGGGAGGCAATGGTGCCCACCAAGTCAAGGAGCAAAAATATTTGTTAAATGTGTGGTAAGAATACATACAGCATGTGCAAACTATGCAAAGCCCCTCTTTGTATCACTGTCAGCAACTCAAAAAAGAGGGATTCCAATGGAGATCCCATTTGCAAGTTTTGTCACAGCAACTTCCATAATTATGAATGGTCTGGGCTTGGAAGAAGTGACCACTGCTCTAGAATAAGGAATGACAAAAGAACTAAAGATAGGAGACACTGGAAATCTTCGAGCAATGAGGTGTTGAGAGATAACTCTGAGTACATGAAGTCCTTATTGGATATAGAGGACATAGAGGACAAGGCTGTTGAAGACAATGTTGAGGACACTGCTTGTGACATTGAAGTTGTTTCCCCAAGCAGTATAGATGCCACAGTAAATTGTGACCTCACTGAACCAACTACAGACAGCACTGCGTTACTAAGCAACAAGTCAAGCGCTATGTTACTAAGCAATGAGTCAAGTACAGTTGGTGCAGTGGTTGGACCATTAGAATCAGTATAATGACAAACACAATAGTAAAAATAGTAATTATTGAATATGGATAGTTTGCTCATTTGTTTGCTCCTCTATTTGCTTTGTTGATTGCTTTGTTGGTTGCTTTGTCGGTTGCATTTTTGGTTGGTTAATGGGTTGCTTATTGGGTTGTTGTTTCTCACAATCCATCTCCTTGTAGTCTGCAGAACAATCCATCTCCTTGGTAGTGTGCAGAATCAAAGGAAAAGCTTTGATCTATGTAAAACGGATGTCCCTACTCATCAAAGGCAAATTCTTTTGCACATTGAGTGCAAGGAGTGTAGTTGTTGTCCCGCTTCTTCAATACTGTCCTGCAGATCTCAAAGAACCACTCGTGTTAATTGCCAACGCTCATCTCTAGAGGAAGCAGGGGCTTTGCAAATCAAGCCAATTCAATAGCCTTTGCAAGGTCTTTGTTTTTCTAGCACCAGGTCTTCTCCAAACAGCCAGTTCAGGTCTCATTCAGCTCCTGTATGGGGTAGGCTTCTTATGCCACTCACAGTCGACAATCCACTTGCAGTCTTGATTCAATACAAATTCTTGGAACTGTGGTGAAGGATCATTGATTATTTCTCATGGAGGGGGCTCGGAGCTTTGGGGGGAGGTGCTGAGGTATCCATAACTATTTGAATCTTCCATCCAAGGCCTGGATCAATTTGCTGTTGCTTTATTAACTCTGCTGCTTCCTTGCCTTTGATGCTGGGTGCCACTTCATCTCAATGTTGCCCTTTACAAGTGTGAGCTTGTGCTTTGGCATCCAGTGCTTGTAAGCACAGGCCTTGGGTCCTTTGAAAACAAGCATCTGGGCTTGACGCCTTGCCTTCTTTGTTTTTGCTTTCCTTCTGTTTAATTTTGTCCTCTGCTTTGGATGAAGACAACCAAACAAGAGTGCTCTAGTAGTGCGCTGTGGAGGGGATGAGTCTGGGGAGCTTGCAGGGAGGGTATCGTCGATATACATCCTTGTTGAGGTCTTCTACAAGAAAGTCTGTTGTTTTTATCAGTACTTCCTCAGCTTGCTTGTTTTCTTGCTGCTTGGTTTTTTCAGTATCCTCTATTTTTAGCAGGGGTACTCTCCTCTCTCACAGGATGTATTGTTCTTGATTGATTTAAGGAGAAAGAAATAGGATTGATGCATCATGTTGAAGCACAGAGAAATGCTTCCATCATAGTTCCTTCTGATAAACCAGAAAGAGAACAAATGTAAAAAGGATGTGTAATGACCAAATATGAGGTAACAAGATAAGTGGCCTAATTTAGTGAGCTAAAAATAGCAGTTGAGGTACAGTGTCCATGAGTGTCTGTTGTGGGACTGGAATGCATTGAGTCTAGTACTGGATACGTTGAGTCTAACTAGTCATTACACAGTGAAAAGATAGCCCAAAATCGACACACAGTAGAAAAGCACATAGAATGTTAACTAAGGGTCTACTCACTCTAACAGATGTATCTTGGTCCCCAACAGACCCTGAACAGTGATAAGTACACTGTTGTGATCCTATTAAAGAGAGGAAGATGGTCGTGTGGGGGAGTTGGGGGGTGATAGGGATATTAAACGATATATGTGTACATATCAAGTATTAAATCTGCTATTTTTGCATTGCTACAGTTATACGATTTTGGTGGTATCATGTCTACACGAAGATGCAACCCCTTCATGAGTTTTGGATAACTGGCATAACATCATTAATCTATTTTTATAACAATAAAATTCTCATGATAAATCAGAATACTTGAACATTGACCGTAATTTGTGGAAAATTTCCCAAAACGATTGACAGCATTACGCCTGATATCAACTGCTTTCGACATACATGTTTGATGATACCGTGAAAGAAATTAGTACATGATTATGTTTTGATGAACAACTGGTAAAGAAAAGAACAGATATTTAATTATTCTTCAACTTCTTAGGCCAAAAAATATCTTGAACCACTTCCTGTCGTGACGATTTCCCCCTGATCTATTCTTCCTTTCGTGATCATGCTAGTTGTTACTCGCTCCCCGTCTCTGAAATTCGGTGATCCAGAAATTATTCCAGAGATAGATCCATCAGAATTCATCTGCCATCGGTTCATGGTTGGCACACCCTTCGGTGCTGATTTTCCTTTGCGAGCAGGGGCCTTATTGACTGGCACCTTTTTCTTTGGGGCGGCTTTAGGTTTACCTGGGATCGCTTTCGGAGACTGCTCCTTACGAGGCGACGGGGCTTCATCACCACCGCCGAATCCAAAAAGCGAAAAAGTAGCTCGGGGTTTAGCCTTTTCGATGGCTTGAGCTGCAGCCTTTGCGTCTCGTTCCTTCCTTTCTTTGGTTAATGTGATCGTCGCACCAGGCTTGGCACCCGCCAAATCCTTGAAGGCTGCCATCATGTTTGATTTCTTGGTGGCAGGTTCGGCACTTAAGAAGTAACGACTTCTAGACTTGGTAGACACAACTGATCCGTTCTCGATCTTTCCTCGCGAAATCGGCGATGTTTCAACAACGTCACCGTCAGAAAAGTTCGGGGAACCGTAAATTCGACCAGATATGCCACCTGCAGATCAATGAATCAACGAGGGTGAAAATGAGATTTCTTTAAAGAAAACGATCTAAGATCATAAAAGCTAACTTTCATTCACACGTACCATCGGAACGTTTCTTCCAACTCTTAATGACTGGGACTCCTTTTGGTGCCTGCTCCCCTACCGGAGAGGCAGCCCGTGGAGGAGTGCTTTCCTTGCGCTTAAAGAAAGCTGGGCTCTTCGCTGGCGCACTTCTTTTCTGTTGGGCAGCTTGCCTCTTTGCTTCGGCTGCTGCCTTTCTTTCCTGTTCCGCTTGTTTCTTTGCTTCGGCTGCTGCCTTTCTCTGTCCAGCAATTGCTGCAGCTTTGGCTTTTCTATCTTCTTCGGCTTGTCTCTTTGCTTCAGCTGCTGCTGCAGCTTTGGCCTTTCTCTCTTCTTCGGCTTGTCTCTTTGCTTCAGCTGCTGCTGCAGCTTTGGCCTTNGCTTGTCTCTTTGCTTCAGCTGCTGCTGCAGCTTTGGCCTTTCTCTCTTCTTCGGCTTGTCTCTTTGCTTCAGCTGCTGCTGCAGCTTTGGCCTTCCTCTCTTCTTCCGCTTGTCTCCTGGCATCGGCTGCTGCCTTTCTTTGTTCGGCCACTGCCGCTGCTCTGGCCTTCGCCTGATCTTCCGCTTGTTTCTTTGCCTCGGCTGCTGCGGCAGCCTTGGCTTTCCTCTCTTCGGCGACAGCAGCAGCTGCTGCTCTTTTATCTTCTGCGGCTTTTCGTCTTGCTTCGGCAGCTGCCTTCGTTCTTTCTGCGAAGGATTGGCCAACTGAAGGTTGTTTCACAGGAGTGGGTGGAGCTTCTGCAACAGCTTTGGCTGGTTTCTTGATTCCAAAGCCAAAGCCAAATCCTGTTGACTTCTTTTGTTCCTCCTCCAAGTAGTAACTTCAGTTACGAGGAGATAGGGATATTGTAAGTAGGATATCGAAGAAATGGTCCACAGTCACCAGAACACAACTTAAAAACAACATAGAAATAATCAACATGGAAAGAACTCACCTTGAGCCGGAAGTCGTTTTCACCACACTGTTACTGACCGCCCCACTTGGAACAGCTGAGGTGGTGACGAAATCTCCGTCCTTAAAGTTTGGAGAGCCTGATATTTTACCACTAATGGATCCATCTGGATTTTGCTTCCAGTTAGATACAATAGGAACACCAGGAGGTGCATTCATCTTTTGACTAGGTACATCGACCTTCACCTCCTTTTCCTTATCGTTGCCACCGAACAGGTTTCCGAGTGAAATCGTGGTTCTACTCTTTGCTTGACCGACTGACTTAGCTGCAGCTCGTTGACGCTGGGATTTCTCTGCAGCAGCTGCCCTCTCTTTTTGCAGCTGCTTGGCCTTAGCGGCTTGTTTTTCACGAAGTAACTCAACTTGTCGCTTTTTCTCTTCGGCATCCTGCTTTCGCTTTTCTGCTGCTAGTCTTTGGGCTTCCAACTTTTCTTGCTGCTTCTGTTCTTGGATGCGTTTTCGTTCAGCCGCGGCCTGCTTCGCTTCTTCTGCCTTTTGTTTCGCCTCAAGTTGCTTTTGGCGTTTCAGTTCATCGGCCTTCTCTTGTCGCAGACGATTGGCTTCGGCTTTAGCCTCTGCTTCTCTTTTTCTTTTGGCTGCTGCTTCCGAAGCTAGCTTGCTGGGGTCTGATTTTGGTGCTGCTGTTTTTTTCGGTGGGCTGCCTCCCCCAAACTTTGGCATTTGGAATTTGGGTGCTTCAGTCTTTTCGGCTGGTGCCTCCGATGGAAAGATGTACTCAACCTTCTTTGCTGGCGATTCTTTGGAAGGCTTTGGGGTGCCAAAGCCGAACTTTGCTGTAGCCTGTTTCTTTGGTGGAGAGGGAGCAGGAGTAGGGGCAGCCTTTTTCGGAGCGCCAAAGCCGAACAACGGTGCCGCCTTTTGTTTTGGTGGAGCTGGAGCAGCCTTAGCAGGTTTAGGGGAACCCGTCTTTGGTGCACCCAAGCCGAACTTCGGTGCTGCTTGTTTCTTTGGTGCCGGGGGAGCCACTTTTGGAGCAGGGGGCGCTTTCTTTGGTGCACCAAAGTTGAACATCGGTGCCGCCTTTTTCTTTGGTGGTGGAGGTGCCTTTTTCGGTGCCGGTGGTTTTGGAGTTCCAACCTTTGGCAAGCTCAGATTCAACTTCGGCGCCTCGTCTTTCTTCTTTGGAGGTGCCTTTTTCGGTGCAGGCGGTTTTTTCTTCGGAATATCAATTTTCGGCATTTCAAACTTAGGGGTACTTTCCGTCTTTGAAGGAGGTGTTTCCGATGGGAAGGAATACTCGATTTTCTTGGCGGGAGACTTTTTGGGGGGCGGTGGGGCTTCCGATGGGAACGAGTACTCGATTTTCTTAGGTGGGGATTTCTTGGGCGGGGCTACCTTAGGTTTCGGTGCATCAGCCTTTGGAAGATCCAGCTTGGGAGGCTCTGGGATCTTCAACGTACTAATGCTGGGAACGAAACTCTTCTTTTGCGATGTCTTCCCTGGGAGATCCTTGGGGGGTTCCGGGGCCTTTGGTGGGGCCAACGGAGAAGGTTGAATTCCAAGTGCAGATTCCACTTCGGTAATGGCTTTTTTGGGAATTGCCTTGACGTCGTCCACAAAATCTTCTACTGCGTCGAGCGTATCGTCGACTGCATCCTCCACGGCTTGCTTGGTCTTTGTTGCAACTCTTCCCGGTGTGGCCTTGATTTCATCGGCAATGCCGGTGGCGGTTTCCACTGCGGCGTCGGCTACTCTTCCGGGTGTGGCCTTGATCTCATCCACAATGTCCGTGGCGGTTTCCACAGCGGCATCGGCCACCTTTCCGGGAACGGCCTTGATTTCATCCGCTACCTTCCCTGGGATGGCTATGATCTCGTCAGTGGTTTCCTTGACCTTGTTCTTGGCGGACGTGACCGCGGAGTCAATGACAGAATCAATGATCGACACGATGGCTTTGCCAATTGCAGAAGTGGTCCCTCCGAGGGTGGTTCGAACAACTTTTCCCAAGAATCCGTCCGTTACTCCAAGTACGTAACCGAACGTCGACAAAAAGACCGCACCGAATGCAGGTGTCAGAGCAGGAGCAACGTAAAGGTCGATATTTGGGAATTCTGCATTGATGAGGAATCCAACGAAGGCACCTGCCACCAAGCCTCCCAAGCCAGAGGCCACTGCCATCTTTTCTTCTTCGGGAGTCAGACCTTTCGTTGTCTTCTGGAGCTTTTTCTTGATCTGCTTCTGCTCCTTTTGTTTGTTTTGTTGCTGCCATGGCATTTGTGGTGGCTGGGGCGGTTTTGGAGGCTCTGGAACGGCAACCTTTGGTCGTTCTTGCTCTATGATCTCTTTCGCGGGTGGCGCGGAGTCTGCCTCCTTTTCCGCCGTATCTTCCACCGGTGCCTCCGAAGTAGGAGGTGTGGGAGGGGGGATAGGAGGCTTGGGGGTTTCCTTTTCCTTGTCGTCATTGTTGGGTTCCGACAACAGTCTCCATTCCGATCGCCTGGTCTCGATGGATGTGTGTCCGTTGCTCGCAACCAAAGTGTGAGGAGCTGGGCCCGGGTAGATGTTCTCCTTGCTCTTGATAGAACTACTAGGAGGCACGAACGCATGCGACGATGCGCCCAGTATCGTCACCAATACGGATAGGGAGATTGATGATTTCATATCGATCTACAGTTTCGAGGTAGCTGACAGTTTAACCGACGGCAAACCTTATTCTTACGCTATATAACGGAAATAATTTGACTGCGGTGCAGTATCGTTAAAGGTATCTGCCAGAATCCACTCGAAGTTTAGGAACAAGACGTACTCTGTCTGACAAGGATCTATCGTGTGTAGAAGAAGTTAAGTAAGAATAGAAAGGATGCCTTCTAATAACTGACTACTTACTTCTACTTGGATAATCACAGCTACGATCAAGGTATTAGTATACTTTGTCGTTTGTGATTTTGATAAGTGTGCCAACGTATTGACGATATTCGTTATGCTGTTCTTTAAGATAGCGAAATGTAGCCGTAGTTTGTGCGGTACGAAGGCACCAAATTGGGTTTTGGATCTTGAAGCTGATTTGATTTGGATGATGTCTCTCTTCGGATTGGCTGTCGCCCAATTGATAGGCGTATCGTGGGAAGAGCCAAATGCAAATCAAAGTCAGAACGGAAACGCAAGCACCTCCAACATGTGTGTTGAAAATATCAGCAGAAAGATGAGGTGTCAGTCCTCCGTACCGTTATGAACTAGTGCGCTCGTTTCGATTTTTTAGATACCTTTCAACTTCTCTACCGGTACGCATGATCCGTTCCTGTGCTGTACCGAACAGTACGAGTACTGCTGGTACCGGCCGGTACGGTGATTGGTAGTTGTCTTCGGAAGTTACACTAGGCAGTACGTACTCGTACGTACGTACCTCCGGACAGGGTTCATCCCGCCCGCCCCTTCCGTCCTCCGCACGAGTACTACTACCAGTACGTATCGTACGTTCATCAAGGAACAAGTCGAGAGCGACATTCGTATCGTATTTCTGTATTTTCTTCTTACAGTACGAGTACTTGTAGTCTCAGTATCAACTCGTGATCAACAATATGCATACGTACGGTACGATACTGTACGGGAGGCGGGAGGCTAGGCGGGAGGCGATAGGCGATAGGCGGTAGGGGTCGGCAACGCAACGGTATTTGAAAAACAAAAACGTTGTGGCCCAACGGTCAACGCCGTTGTGTAATAAAACATTAATAATTGAGGAAGAAGTACTTGATAGCAGTCCCATACCACCCCTATGATGTTCCTATTCACAAATCATTCAATGATGTGCCCATTTGTTTCTCATACCACCAACAATCAATTTTTTCAGCTACTACACCATGATAGTAGTACAAAGTCCTCCCTGCAATATCATGATCAAGCTTAGTTCGTACTAGATTCTTGCTGATGATCCTCTGTGCCCTACTAGTAGTACTACTAGTACTACTACTAAATATTCTTTCTGAAGAAGCAGATGTTGCTTGAACAGAACGATACGTCCTTGCTAGTAGTAGAATAGCCAATGTTGGAACAAATTGCTTCATTCTATTTCCCCACCATTGTAGTAGAGGGTTGGAGTGCCTGGTCTTGTCACTCTCCTTGTCCATCTTCTTGAATGATGATGCAAGTTGGGGATGGGACATGTACCTAAGCAGCTCCAGATTGCATGATTCCTTGATACTCTGAGGATTAGTAGACACTGCTGCAGCTTGCTCTTTTTGTGCCTGCCTGTCACTGCATAATCATCAAAGGGTCCTACTCTTCTGTACTACTAGTAGTGTCACTATCACCAATAGCAGAGGCTGCCACAGAGTCATTGCTGTTGCTGGTAGCATGATTCAACTACTAGTATTCCAACAGTAATTGCAGTAATAGTAACAACAACTACTACTACTAGTAGTACAGAAGGTCTAAGAATTCATCTTGAAATTCAGTCTTGCCTAAATATTTAGTCCCATATGTGTTCAGCGTTGCATTTTTTAGTCCTGTATGGTTCAGTCTTGCAACGGCCAATGTGTACTACTAGTAGTAGAGTGTAGCCTTGCACTGTTGCAAAAACTTTAACCCTAGTGCAGTGCTGCAATGCTCAAATACCATTGTGTTGCTGACCCCTAATAGGCACCAGGCGATACTGTAGATGTAATCAAATGTCAAGTAGCACCGTAGTATGCATGATACAATTCGCAATCTCAAACCTCGTAGAAGGAATTTGCTATGACTCATTTGACTAGAATCTTAAAAAGACCATTGGAGAGGTCAAAACTAATGATGGCATACTGCCTTGTTGATATAATACTGTACTGCAGTACCAGTACAGCACAACACATAAATCACAACCCATCTTGCTTCCTTTTGAGAACATGAGTCACAATCTGGTAGCATTTTTTGTCCACTTCTGGTAGGATATCTTTCCTACTAATATGATTAAAGAAATTAAAATCCCTTTCATGGGACAGCATTCAGAACCAGTACTGCTGGTAAGAGTGCTATGGCTGAGTACTACTAGCTAATAGCACTTGTACGTAGAGGCAGAGGGGAACAGCAAGCTCCAAAAAACTCATCATGAAATAGCAACTTGTTGTTTCTTGTTGACCATGGTATTTTGCTCATTCTAGTATGCACTTCTACTACTTCAAATATAGTATAATCAACACTAGTAGAAGTAGGATTACAATATATGTCAACTCATCAGTTGTTTCTTGGTCAAAATCCATGTACCAGAACCTTATTTTTGTTGTGATTACTCCTTGGACTCCATACCACCATGGCACTAGCAAAAGAAGACTTTGACTTACTAGCAAAGGAAGTTCTTTGTTGGCCAGAGCATAGGACATGGAGCAATGAGAAAGAGATGTGATTCTAATTGTGCTTTGGAGCTTCAGCTGAACAAGAAGTAGCAGACTTGTGGAAAAGAATTGTTGCTCACAGACCAGTTGTCACTAGGGGAAAGACAAAGCATTTGCTTTGGGTGCTTGATTTCCTCAAGGTCAATTCAACTGTTGATATTGTTGGATGGCCTTCTCCAGAGACCTTTGAAAAAGTGATCTTGGTACTTTGTTGAGAGGATTGGGGAGCTGAAGAATGATCTGACTAGTCTTGACAATAGATACAATGGTGGTTACAGAGGGACAATTCAAATCAATTGCTTCATAAGTGTGGATGGAATAGATTGCCTCTGTATTTGAGCCTCAGACCAAGAAGTAGCTGTTTGCTTGAAAACTGGATGGATTGTTTTGGTAAAGGGTCCTTTTGTTGGAAGTACTGATGATTCAACAATATTCATTGAAGGATTAGGAAGACGCTTACATGCTGAAGAAGCTGTTGAGGTTGATAGTGGTTATACTAAAGATGCAAGACTCAAGCTTCCTGGGATGGGACTGACCAGTGAAAAAAGGAAGATGATGAAATCAAATGCTGGAAGCTGTCAATGGCAGATTGAAACAATTCAAAGTGCTTACTGCTCATTTTGGACACATGAAACCAAACAAGCAGACAATGGTGCAACAATATAAGCTGTGTTTCCATGCTGTTGCTGTTATTAAATAGCTCAAAATCCAAGCTGGGGCATGTGTCTTTGCAGATGGATTAGATTAGTACTATGTAAATTATTTCTAGTAGGAGCCAGCAACAACAACAATATTACCAATACTGTCTCTAGGAGGAAAGATATCAGCACACTGTTCTTATTTGCTGACAAGTGTGACTACTACTACTACTACTACTACTACTACTACTACTACTACTACTA
>CAACVS010000013.1:100820-125830 GCA_900660405.1 Pseudo-nitzschia multistriata | reverse complement strand
TACTACTACTACTACTACTACTACTACTACTACTACTACTACTACTACTACTACTACTACTACTACTACTACTACTACTACTACTACTACTACTAGCAGCAGCAGCAGCAGCAGCAGCAGATCAATTTTGGGCAAAAATGCAAGGTGTTTAGAGGATTTCTAAAGCAAATATCTGTAAAACATGTACCGCAAATCCAGTTCCTCTCCAGTTTTTTGAAGACTAGCTATCTAGAGTCATCAACAGAGCCTTTGTTGCCCATAGCAAGGGAATAGTACTATTTTAGATATTTCTAGTATTAACACTATCAAGTGGTATATTTCCATTATGCATGTGGTGGATACTGCTCTGGAGGTACCAAAAATTGGCAATTAATTTTGTTATTATTTTTGCTTTATTTATAATAAGCGTTGGTGCTTTACTATTTCCATGATCCTCTCCATTATAAGCATTGCTGCTCTTTATCTTGTTGTGTGGTTGTTCTAATAGGACCAGGAGAGACCTCTTTCACCAGAAACTTCTCAACATCATCTAGATATGGTTTGGCAATTGTGGAAGGACCTGATTGGGTCTCTTCCAGAGGAAGCAATGGATGAGTCAAATGAATGAAAGCTCTCTTCATCTTCCATCCAGGCTGCAAGGGACCTTCTGCATTTCTTCAGCAGTAGTTGTCAAGAGGATCAGTCTGCTTCCCTCAACCTCTTCATCCTTGCATCCTTGTCATCATTCTTTGGAGGAGGAGAAGGTGGCAGTGGTGGTGGCAAGGCCAGGAGGAGAGACAAAGGGGAAGGCAAAGTATCCTTGTTAGTTCTGGGTTTCTTTTTTGTGTGCCCATACTTGTATACAAAGCATGTCCTGCTGGAAAGGTTTGGAATGTCCTTCCCTCTTTTGTTGTTCTTGTCATGTCCAAATCAGTCTGCATACATCTCTGCATGAAGCTACTACTAGGCCACTTGAAAGCCACTCAAAAAGTCCTCTTATTGACCCAGGAGTGCCAGAAGTCTCCTGTGCACTAGTGTGGATGAGCAGCATCCTCACCAAGTAGAGGGATGTTAAATGTTTCCCATCTACCAGCAGGAGAAAAGATTGGACAGGATACTAGGGACCCACTAACCCACTGAACAAGTTCCTTGAAAATGTGGAGGGATCTTACAACAAGAACCAAAAGATCATCATCATTGTTATTGATGGCTTTGGTGTTCTTGTGCAGCATGATAGCAGTAGTGTCTTCCTCCTCTTCTTCCTTGTTTGATTCCTCTTGTTGTTGTTCTTCCTCCTCTTTGGTGCTGGGTTCTTCCTCCTCCCTCCTCTTTGCGATTGCTGCAACAAGCTTTTCTGGGACTTCTTTGCATTGGCCAATGTGTTTGATTCTGCAGTTCTGTAGATCAATAGCAAGTGTTGCAATGCTCTGTTGGAGGGAGTTAGGAGCGAGAGGAGGGCACTGACATACCTTCCTAATCGTAGGCCAGCTTGATTCCTTTATGTACGTCTGAATGTATTGGGAGGTTGCTTGTTCTGTAATTGAAGACAGAAAATGGCTTGTCATTAGGGTTCCAACCTTCACTTCCTTCAGTTCTAAGATAGGACCAGGCAAAAGTTAAAGCAACGTCAGGTAGAGCATAGCCAACGGTGCTAACATTCAGAATGTTATGAAAGTTCCCAATGCCTCAATTAACGTAATTTCATATGTTGTTTTATTCCTAGTACCATGGTGGGGCTAGTAGCTGACTTGCGCGGTAAAATCATCGAATACCTAACGTCCTGGTATGAATATTGTACCTACAGTAGGGTATGTGCTGTACGGTACAGTAATTTCTTCATAGAAGTACTTCACCAAGTACGAGGAACGAAACCTAATGTGTGGATCGAATATGAGACAGGTTATAATCACCAAAAAAACGCGCAGTTTTAACTAGTAAAAAAACAGCACAAGGGGGGTTGTCTCACCCTCCAGACACACTGATTGGGGACACTTGTTCCCCTCCACACATATACTGGAATAACTTCACTGTAATAAGAAGAAGGGGATCCGGAAGTCTCAGATCAATCGACCAACAAGTGTTTTTTTAATTCGAGTTTTCCATATCAGTATCGTAGCATCCTACATACAAATTAGTACTAATAAATATTTCGATATCAAAATACTTTATGTTTTTTTTTAAAGTGAGACAGGTTCAAGTCGGGAACCCTAATGAGGTGTATTGTTCTCTCCGTAGAGTCACGTACATTTTGTACCGACTCCGGACCTGTCTCACCTCATTAGGTTTCGTTCCTCGTAGTACCGTGATGTTGGCTATGGATGGCGGCATCGCCCCTCGACAAAATAATAGTAGCTGTACTAGTAGAATACGTAACTAGTTCTCGTACTACCGCTACCGTTAGTTTTAGTAGTTGTACAATGTTCAATACAACATAGTACGACGAGTAACGGTACTAGCTGTACATATGATACGTACAGACTTCATAACCCGTCACACTAGTAGTAACAACGATCAAAAACACTTCGTCGTTCCATCAGATCACTATCTTTCCGTGTCGGAGCACAAACCACACGGCTTTCAGAATCACCAACACACACTGCACTTCGATACACTTAACATGACGGCGTCGGGTGGATCAGTGCGGCGGTTACTGGCCCAAAATTCGGCCGTCCTAAGGCGTGGGGCCGAACACGCAAGGCAGCAAATATTTGGTCACGTCCCCATTCTCGAGGGAGCTGCTGCCGGGAACAAGACCGCGAAGAAAACATTTACGGGGCCCTATCTCGAGAAATACTACCCGACTTCCATCAACCACCACGCAAGAAAAGTGAGTCCTGCAATTTTGTGAAGCTGGCTTCATGTTACATGACATGAAAGGAAGCGATATTGGATTTTGGTTGCATTCCACAAGTTTTTTCAAGCTTGCACCATCGACGCTAGATCATACCTCCCCACCATTTGCCTCACGAAGTACTTTTCCTTGGAATTCATTTTTTAAAAAAAAAACTATTGATATTGAAACGAATGGACGTGCCGGTGTAAATGATAGGTTCATGACGGATGGGAAACCGAACAAGAGGAATACAGGCGCGTGAAACTAACCCAGCGGCGACGCAAGGGAAAGGGCCCACCCAAGAAAGGGGCGGGCGCTCGAAGTGGGAAAAAGCGGTAACCTTAATTGCGGTGAGATCGGAATTTGAGGCAAAATGTTCTGGTGAACGCCATGCATTGGCTCGCAAAATATATACATAGTAACAGAGGGGGAGAAAGAGACAAAAGATTTCTACCCAGAAACGAAAGCGCAACGTGACGGAAATTATTTTTCAAGATATCTTGCATGACAAAAATTTTACTACGTATTACTGTTGTAGTGTGTAGAATTCTAGTAGAACAGGGTGCACTTGTCTCCATAACCAACGAAAAAAGTCGTTACTACGAGTCCACTCTAACACGTATGTTTACGAAGCCCAACGATGAGTGAATTTAGAAAACTTTGCTGTAGTCTTCCTTCTTGAGAGTTACCGTGGGAGATTCCCCTTCGAACTCAATGGTGGCGGTACCATCACTTTCGATAGCCGTGACTGTTCCCTCGACGCCCTCGGTCGTCTTCACCTTGTCTCCGACACGAGCCCACGCACTGCCCTTAGCGACCATGGTTTTCTCGTCGCTATCATCGGCAGATCCCGTCACATTGTACCCGAGTCCATCAAGGATGCCATACGTAGTCTTTTCCAAGTTAAGAGTATAGAAGTGCAAGACATCGACTCCGATTTCGATCAAATCCTGGCACATTTGGGTTCCAAATTCGATACCAAAGGCCTTGATGGCATCCGAGTCGTCCTTGAGACTGTCCATCTTGGCTCTCAGCTCGGTTGGAACACGTGTCTTGCAGAATTTCGTCATTTTGACAAACCCGGCGTACGCATTGATGCACATGAGACCGGGAACGATAGGACAATCGATTCCCCACTTTCGGCAATCCTTGACGAACGATCCGAAAACCTTCGTATCAAAGAACATTTGCGTAATAATAAAATCTATTCGAAAGCAAAGCATGGGATTCAGGGAGAGAACGAGATTTGAGATACCATACAAGAAAACTAAACGGCATCAACTTTTTTGTAGGTCTGCGAAAGATAGAAACTCACCACCTCCTGCGTCAATTTTCTTCTTCAAGTAGTCCATTTCTTTTTTGTAGTCCTCGTCTCTGCAGGTGTATACCTTGCCCTCATCGTCCGTGGAACTTCTCGCCTTCTCTGCCTCCGTCATGGTAGATGGGTCTTCGACGAGGGAGATTGCATTAGGGTGACCTTCCGGGTATCCCGCAACGCTAATGCCAAACTCGGATCCAAAATTCTCTCTAATGTACTCGACAAGATCCAGGGCACAAGTGAACCCTCCATCGGCCGCTGTCCATTCTTCTTGTCCGTGGGCGGGGTCTCCGCGCAAAGCTACAATATTCATAATGCCACTGTCTTTGGCGGTTTGGAGGGCACTGTGTACGGCTTTCTTAGGGTCCCCGTCCTTTTCCATGTTTGTGCACGTCATGTGCATATTGGCTACATGCCCAGTCTTTTTGAGCTGGTTTGCAATGTCAAGAGTCAATTCTGCCGTCGAACCACCTGCTCCCCACGTGACATCGCTAAAGAGTGGATTGATAGAGGCCTTCATGCGCTCCATACGGGCATACAAGTTCTAAACAATCAAAACAATGACCAAACAGTAAAGGATTAGGATTTCTTAAATGATACGATGACAAAAGTTCAAATCCCTGTTTCAAGAACTTCTGTAAAACCAACCACCGACCACCAACCAGCATATTCTCGCAAAGCCTCAAACGGAACTATACGCAATGGCGCACCTTGACACCCGTCTCCGTTCGTGGTGGGAAAAACTCGATCGAAACAAAAGGTTTGCTACCATCTTCCTTTTGCTTGATCAAGTCAATGATCTTAGGGTTGGCGTCAGTGGTGCTCATGGTCCGAAATATTTTTGATGTGACTGCGATAGAACTCGAAATGAGCAAAATGTCGAAACATCCAATAATCGAAAAAGCCTCGCGTTTTCTTCGATCGACGACGGGTGAGTGACTATCATCTGAACCCAAAGATCGGCGGTACGAGTACTCGCATAGCTTGTACTAGTTTGAGTACTGAGATTTGGAAGAATAGGCAGGTGGCGGCATTGTTTCGGTCAACACTCAAAAAAAATATGCATGCGTCATGACCACACAGAATGAACTAAAGTTACGAATACGTACCGTACGAAACCTTCTACTTCCGGCACGTTCGAACGGAACGTGCATCGAGATATTGATTCCCAGTTTGTGAATCTCTGAGCGGGACTGGATCAGAAGGACTAAATAGACCCCTCAGACGTTTCGTTTGACAATAATTCGATTTTTTTTATTCTCCATCTTCATTTCCCCTCTCCCCCCCTTCTACACACAAAAACTAGTCCCTAAATATTTCTGTTAGTGGTCCTTATTACTAGAGAGGTAACTTCGTTGCTTACTACTTGATAATTACAATTAGTGCTTACTACTGGAAAACCTCTATTAGTGCTCACTAGTGGGGATGTTATAGTAGTGATCACTGCGAACTGCTGTGCTAGGGGGTTCTGTTGGTGCTGCTCCAGCATGGACGCAATCTGGGAATGGAAAAAACACAGTGGAAGACATTGTTTTAGAAGCAAATGGAAACCTTCACATTGCATCATCATTCAGTATCAGAACTAAATAGACCAAATGTCCCTGATGGGAACTCATTGAATTATTGAATTGATGACGGGACTCTTCTGCTAGTAGTACTAGCTGGTGAGGCAGGAGTATAATTGTCTTTCCCAAGTGCATTGCTGCAGTGTCAATTTGCAGTAGCAATTGTATATTGATTTGTTGTTTGTGATGTCCATCTACAAATTGATCAATTTGCTGTTCATCATGATACTCCTATCTGCAAATTCATCTGTTGGTGATGAAGTGATAGTACTACCAATCCTATCAAATGATGTCAGCAACACTACTACACAGCACCAAGCTATAGACACAAGCTACCACTAAGGACAATAACAAAAAGGACAACAACGCGTTGTCACTATTAACAACAACAACAACAACAACAACAACAACAACAACAACAACAACAACAACAACAACAACAACAACAACAACAACAAAAAATCTACGACACCCATCATCAAGGATGGGTGAGCAAGAAGCAAGAGTTGGGTATGATGGGCACTGTTGCTAAAAACTGGAAGCCTCCAAGCACAGAAGAATTGAAAGATAACACTGAGTACATGAAATTCTTATTGGACATCAAGGATGAGGATGAGGAAGACAATGGGGTTGCTGGTGATCAAAATCTTGATGTTGTTGTATTTCCCAGCAGTACTGACGCAACCACTGTTAAAGGTGAACTAACCCTACCAACTGTGGATAGTACTAGTGAGTTCAGCACAGTGGTTGGCCCATTAGAATCAGTGTAGTAAAGAAAATACTAGTAATTATCTAATATGGATAGTTTGCTCATTTGGTGGCTCATTAGGTTGCTGATTCATTTGCTCATTCATTGGCTCATTTGGTTGCTGATTCACTTGCTCATTTGGTTGCTCATTTGGTAGCTGATGCGGCTTTGTCGGTTGCTTTGTTGGTTGCTTTGTTGGTTGCTTTGTTGGTTGCTTTGTTGGTTGCTTTGTTGGTTGCTTTGTTGGTTGCTTTGTTGGTTACTTTGTTGGTTACTTTGTTGGTTGCTTTGTTGTCGGTTGCTGATTTGGTTGCTTGTTCTCATGATCCATCTACTCCTAACAATTCATCTCCTCATAGTCAGCTGAATCAAAGGAAAAGCTTTGATCCATGTAGTAAGGATGTCCACACTCATCAAAGGCAAATTCATTTGCACACTGAATGCATCACACTGAATGCATGGGGTTAGGTTGTTTTCCCTCTTCATTACTGTCCTGTAGATCTCAAAGAACCACTCATGTTTATCCCCACGCTCATCAATGCTGGAGGCAACAGTGGCTTTGCAAATCAAGCCAATTCAATGACCTTTGCAAGATCTTTCTTTTTCAAGCAGGTCTTCTTTAAACAACCAGCACAGGTCTCATTCAGCTCCTTGTTGTACGGGGTAGGTTTCTTATGATGCCACTCCCAATTGACAATCCACTTCCAGTCTTGTTTTGATACAAATTGGGCCTGTGGCAAGGGGTCATCAATTATTTCCAGTGGAGGGGGCTTAGGGGCTTTGGGTGGAGGCAAAGAGGTATCCGTTACAATTTGGATCTTCCATCCAAGGCCTGGATTCATTTGCTGTTCCTTTATAGCCTCCAGTGCCTTCTTCTGGGCCTTTGATGCTGGATGCCACTTCATCTCCATGTTGCCCTTTACAATTGTGAGCTTGTGCTGTGGCATCCAGTGTTTGTAAGCATAAGCCTTKGGACCTTTGTACACAAGCATTCTGGCTTGATGCCTTGCCTTCTTTGTTTTGGCTCTCCTCCTGTTTAATTCACCCTTTGCTTTGGATGAGAACCAAACAAGACTGTTCCGGTGCATCATGGAGGGACTGAGTCTGGGGAGCTTGTAGGGTAGCGTTGGTATACATCCTTATGGAGTTCTTTGACAAGAAAATCTGGTGTTTTGAGTTGCTCAGTATGCTTGTTTTACTGCTGCTGATTGCTTTTTTCATAATCCTCCATTTTTAGCAGGGGTACTCTACCTCACAGGATGTATGGTTCTCAATCAATTTAAGGAGAAGGAAATGGGACCAACTCTATATGATAGCCTTGGTATTTTGCTGGTCTTTGAGACTGGCTGTGTGTTAGAAAAGATTATACAACTCTGGACCAACATAGTACTACTAAGCTCCAGTCCAGCAAGTTGTTGATAGTAAAATTGCTTAAAGATTGCTGTGTTGTTGGGATGCTCTAGCAGCCTAGAGCTAGTCTGCCAAAGTTGCACTAGTGAATGGCTGAAATTTGCACGTTCATTTTGGCTGCAATTCTATTACTTAGAAATAACTCATACCATAAACAACAAAATTTCAATATGTATGAATCAAATAAATGCTTTTTTGGTGGAAACAATATTTCTGAGTTTTTTAAAATCCATTCAAATTCATGCTTTGTTGTTGCTTGCCTCCTCAGATGCAAAGATAGTAGAAGTAGATGTCTTCTGCTTAGTATTGAGTTCTCCTAGATAAAGTCTTTTACAAATTCTCTAGGCATATTGCACCAAGTGGTGCAAGAATGCATGTACAAGATGTAGGACAAGGACAACAACAAGGCATATGAGTAGTCTAGCATCTACCCGGCCCGCATGGTGGTTATGATCCTGATGGGATACAATACTAGCTACAAGCAATAACAAGAATAGGAAGATTTGCTGACAATTTATTTGGAAGATCTGTCATTTGCATTGTTTCTGTTTCTGTTTTTGTTTCTGTTTGTACTTTGCTTTGCTCAGGGAACATTTGTGTTACTATGGCTGTCACAGCTATTACTACTAGTAGTACTACCACCAGTATTAGTAGTTCTAGTAGTTTTTCCTTCCTCAGTTGCTGGAGCTGATAGTAGTTCTGTACATTTGATTACCAAAAATGTTGCTGATTCTTGTCTTGCTAGTACAGCCCACCATTGTTGTTGCAAGTTTCTTGGTGGTATTGGTTTTTCCTCTTTTCTCGAAGTTCTACTAGTGGTGATGATATTTGTGCAAGTACTGCTTGTTACTGCTACTGCTACCAGCACCAGCTTTGATCTTTGCACATCAGCAAAGCCCCTATCAGCAACCCTTTTGAATATTTTGGATGCTCCTACTTACTAGTAGTAACTCTTCTTCCTTTCACTATCCTCCTTTCTAGGAGTACAGAAAGAGCCCACAACAGTGCAATACTCCTCTCATTTCTTGCCAATCAATTTGCAAGTTCAAGATGACCATGGGAAAGTATAAAGCAGTGTATCTACATAGAGGTCGCCATGTCTGTAATTGAGGCTGGTCCTCTAGACTGAGACTGCATCAGGTCAATCTAATGATGGAAAATCAAATTTATCAGTTTTTTTACAATTTTGCCCATAACAGAGTTGTACCCAAATGAGTTTGCTGAAAGGAAATACAATCATATAGCACATATATGAAGAAGGATGAATGGCTTTCTGACTTGATAGTTTTGCAAATCTGATTGGTGCTTGTGTGAGCTATCAAGCTGTTTGCTAAAAATGATTTTCGTCTTCATCACTCATACAGTTACAAATCGGACGCAATAAAGTATACCCTTGCCTCGAAGGTGATTGCACTCATATGGTACAAGTAATCTGTTGTAGCAAATCTCGCACTACTAGTTGTAGTAACGACATGGCTCGCAGTGATCAGTATCACAACTAGCTTGTTAGCACTTCTGATTTGCCATACATGAGGCACACTATTCAATACCAACAGTATAATTTAGTACAAAGGAAGCTATTTTGTGGAGGTGCTGTCTAACTTCCACCTCTCTTGTCGCTCGATGGACCCTCTTTTATGGTATCGATAGATCCGTGTTCATCACCAGCACAAGCGTTTAGCTCAGGATGTCGGATGGTCCAACAGGATCCACACTTGAGACCCTCGTCTTGATCATTGATCTTGTATGTGATCAGGGCCGCGAGCAAACTGCTCACTGTACCAGCTAGGAAGCATGCAGCTAATCCGGCGACAGCGTCACTCCCGGCAAGATCACCGAAGTCTTCCCCTATGTACGTGTATAAGAAACCACTTCCAAGTGTTCCAAACAATCTGCCTACAGCATTGCTCATGTAGTACAATCCAACACTTACAGCAATCTTGTCTGTGCTGGCGTATTTGACCACAAGGAATGAATGAACAGAAGAATTGATCGCAAATATTATTGCAAATGATACAATGACAGACACGAGCCAGGCAGTCATTGCATCCCTGTCGTAATCTTGGAATACGGACCCAAATGTAATGACTAACCACATGACGTAGGTTGGCAGACAATTGATAAGACCCCAGAGAATCTCCGTGAGCTTGTTCGGTGGTGTCTGTTGTAGAGGTCCTGTCACAAGCTGAGGCGTCCAAGATTGAACTTGTCCGTAAAGAATAATGTAACCTCCCAAGAACGCTCCAACTACACCTCGTGGAAGTCCCAGACCACCGCATCCGCCACCCGTGTTGATATTGGTGCACAATCCATCGCTCACACAGACTGCTCCCTGCATACAGTCGCCATCCACTGTACATTGCATCTCACCCAACCCGATGCACGATGGACTGCGAAGGAAGAACGGCAACGGAACTTCGAACCAAAAGTCACGAGAAGCAAAGAGGAATAGCCTGGCAAAACTTAGCCAATTCAAATTCAAGTTGTCGAGGACAAAGATTTCGCTGAGGCTCGCATTCTTTTTTTTTGCTGTTCCAAGGTTCTTGTCCAGTCCAAATATTGCCCAAGGCATGGCTATCACAACCAATCCCATCATAAAACCAAGCGCTAATTCATAGCTTATTCCGATCAGTACACTTCCAAGAAAATATCCAACACCTTTCAGAGAATTTTTCCATCCCGTTATTAGAGATACCAACTTGAATAATTTTGTGTTTTGTTCCTCTGGAGTGACCAGCTTGGTTACTGTCTTCCCACCGAGCTTCGTGAGATCCTTAGCGACACCAGCCCACATCTGTGCGAACGTTACATAGACGATGGATTCCGTTTTGCTCCAATCGTCTTGCCATCCAAACAGTAGACCATATGAAAAGAGTTGTAGTGTCAAACCAGCAATGAGGGTAAACCTAATCCCCCATTTCGCTCCCAACAGACCAGCAGCCTAGAATAAGACATTCATAAACGACAAAGCGGACGAAAATATACAGACAGTCGTCACGTCAGTGTTTGCTTGAAACGACGATGAAAAATGGGGCAACGCTGAATTTTGTCCCGTTCTGACTCACAAGGTTTGTAACCACACCGGCCAGTTCATAAAGAGTGAACATAATGGCTACTTCAAGCGCACTGAAATTTTTGTTGTATGCATGCAGCAAAACAATCATTCGAATAGCTCCGTCGGTAACTGTAAATAATAGGTAGCTTGAACTGATAATGACAAAAGGTCTCAGTGCCTTGCTCGTCGCCATATCCAAAACACTTTCCCGTTTCGGCGGTCTTGACTCGTTGCCGGTTCCATTCTCTGCTTGGTGGTCTCTGGTGTTCGAATCCGTTGTTTGTCGTGTGCCCGTCTGCCCTTGTTCTCCGTCTGTTGCCCCCTCGAACTGGGCTGCATCGTCCGACGATCCCATCACAGTATTCAGAATTATTGTTTGCCAAAGGGAGGGAGTGAAAGTGAAATAATAGGCTACGGAAGATTTTTTTGCAATAGGAATCCGATGTATCTATCTGATGTCTACTTGCGTGATCGAATTCGTTGTGTTTTTCGTTGTGTTGCTCGGGAGAGAAGCGGAAAGGGCTGAAGCTCATTTGATGAGACGCCTCCCTTCGACCCAACACAAAACACAGATGAACCGAAGGGACGACACAATTACTAGTCCGAGTACAGTACGTAGTGTGAAGACCCGAGAGATTCGGTAGAATCTTGTCGAATCTTCAGTGGGTTTTCTATTTTTCGATTTTCTTTTTTTCGACCCGGAAAATTTGAATGGCAGTAGTAGTACGTACGTAATACCCATGTCTGAGTGGCCTCATTTTTGAGATGCAAGAAAAAAATGTCCTCAGACTCGGCTCACAAATACGAGTACCGGCCGGTACACCTCGTACTCATCTGGTACGGTACGCACGTACGGTCGCGCGGACATGCGACTTCTTTTTATGCTAACCCGCGCGCGCGTTGGCTGGTCTAGAGGACCATCAGCTCCTGAATGAAACCTCAAAAAAAGTAAAGTACGAGTTCGTACTTACGGTACGGTATGGGAATCCCTTAAATCAAAACAACTGGCATGATCCCCTTGAAATTAGAAAACTCTTCTACTTCCTCAGTACCAATTAGATAGAACGAAAAATAATACTCACGATTAGGTTACTTACTGTACGGTTAGGGTAATACCAATTCGAGTACTTATACCAGTACGAGTACGCACCGTTACGAAGGGTCGGTACGATGATTTTGCGACCATAACGGCAGAAAATGGAGTGTGATACTGTACGCATCAGTACGTGAGATATTTCGAAGTATGGAAGTGACAGAAAGAGCATTGAAACGAACATGTAAGTAATGTGCGACATTACAGTACGGTACAAGGCAAAGAAAACCCACGATCTACTCGTACACACTCGTACTAGGTTTGATTGGTGGTACAGTAAACTACGTGAATAGCTACGTACCGTTCTGCCAGGAGTTAAGGTTAGATGATTCCGTTCGGATTTGCTCAGTTCACTGCAAGAAAGATATTATTTTTCATTTTTCATATTAACATTCTTTGGGCCTCGTCTTCATTGTATGATAAGCAGTACCGATACAAGAGTTTCACCTAGAGAGTCGTCTTAAGTGCTGTTTTGGAAGGATCAAGTTGTGAGACTTCATCATTGTTGCCGTGGAATTGGAATCTAAACGCAGCACACAATCATGAGCGAAAAAGAATCCCTACTTCCGACAACGAGCGGATCCCGCCCATCGAAATCTTACATGCAGTCGTATTCGGCAGGAGAGGACAATGGTCGCTTGGCAGAAATGGCGAAAGAATTTGGATTGCAGCAGCAACGCCAACCTCGTCGCCAGGTTCGAGAGGTAGTAAATACCCCTCTCTCTTCCCTTACAGAATTTTTCAATGTGCGCTTTCTCGATCACGGGTTCACGCATGTGCGCCTGAGACAGGTGTACACATCACACTACCATCCCGATGACGACGAGGAGGGAAAAGAGTTGATGGGACGTCCTCCCCGGTGGCACGAAGATACCGCTGGAGAAGCTGAGGCGCATCCCCCACCCAAAGGTGGCGATCTGACATCTGCCGTGCTAGGAATCATCAAGGGAATGGTTGGACCGGCGATTTTATACCTCCCGCACGGGTTTGCAAAGGCCGGGTGGATATTTGCCATTCCTTGTTTGATTCTGTCGACGTTTCTATTTCTTAGCAGCAGTGCCTGCCTTTTGGATGCCTGGAAACTCGAGAGCGCAAAGTCAAACGGCGCCGAGAACCTCACAGAGAAGAGAACCGTTCTTTCCTATCCGGAATTGGCGCATCGTGCGCTGGGAACCACAGGAGAAACATTTGTAAAGATTGGAATTGCTTTCATGCAGAGTGGTGTTTGTTTGACGTATCTAATTTTCGTTCCACAAAATTTGAAGACTGTTACTTCCATCCTTTTTGGTTATGATATCGATGCATCCTACTTTGTCATTGTAATGCTCCTGATCGAGATACCAATGAGTTGGATCCGAGATATCAGGAAGCTTACTGTCACCAACTTGCTTGCCAATACACTGATTCTCTACGGATTGATTGCTTGTCTTGCGTTCGCTCTTTCTACTGCAGTCCAGTCGAACGATGGGCTAGGACCGGTAGCGGAGATCGCTTTTCGGTTTTCAAAGCTTGATGCGTTCAATAGCGAAGGGTGGTTTTTGTTCATTGGAACCAGTGTGAGTCAAAAACTATGTCGGATATGTGTTATGTGGTGTATTTGCAGTGATGGACTCCTATGCATACTCTTTGACTAAATCCGGTTTATTCAACGTCAGGTTCTGCTTTTTGAAGGAACAATCACCTTGTTGGTCCCTCTTCAAGAAGCTGTTTACCGGAAAGAAGATCGAAAACAGTTTCCAATCGTATACCAAAAGGTCATTTTGAGCATTATTTGCTTTTACTGCATTTTTGGTATGTGTTGCTGGGTGTCGTTTGGGGATGATGTGAAGACTGTCATGACAACATCGCTACCTCCGGGTCTACTAGCGACAACCGTGCAAATGGCGTACAGCACGGCAGTTATCTTTACGTTTCCGTTGCAAAACTTTCCATCTCTGGAAATTGCCACACGCTCGATTGCTACGGTGATGTCCAATAATTGTGGGAAAAGAACCACATGGCTTCAGAACAGAAGCGTTATTTCCTCCTTTCTTGTCTTCCTGCTAGCTCTAGTTGGTGTGGCAACAATGGAAAGCCTCGATAAAGTTGTGAGTTTGATGGGTGGGTTGCTCGGCTGCCCCCTCGCCTTTATCTTCCCACCTTTGATTCACAACAAGATAGATCCCAATATATCTGCGGGAAGGAAGCGGGAAAATTGGATTATTGTTGGACTTGGCTTTTGTGCAATGGTTGTGGCAACGATGACGACTCTTGCAACTTGGTAAATTATAAGTAATTGTAATCAATAATTTTAGTGATCTTGAAAGTGTTGGATCATACAGAAATGGCTGGTGGCAGATGAAAAGTTATGCTGCAAAAATAGCTTTTCTGTAAATCAATTACTGGTACATATTTTTTGGGGAACAACAAGAACAATGAAAGCACCACCATCACTGGCAAATGACACCTCAGGGATCACTAGTAGTAGTGGAAAATTGATAGGAGAATAAAAGGATAATGCAGTTACTGCTCAGTAGCTCCTTGATTTTTGCTTGCACCCACAAGTGCTCAGTGAAGATGTTGCAAGCTTTTAGCACTAACAGACTCTAGAATATTTTCGCTTCCTACAAGAAGCATCCCTTGCTACTAAAAATGTGTCCAGAATCTATAACCAGACCCTTCCTTTATGAGAGCCCAATTTTCTCATAACTATCTGATTAGTAGTAGTAATATTAGAACTAAAGATAGTCACAATAAAATCCAGGGCTCATTGCAACACATTCTTTACAGAATGCTCAATGCTGATGCACCTGAACAGTACTAATGGATTCTATGTACAATGTACAATACTGTACTGTGAGTACCTGGTGCTAAGTTTTTATTTTTTGTGGGACAGTAGCTGAAAAGAGACTTTCCAAATTCCCAGTAAGAACCTGTGATGTTTGAGAAGTACAGGTCCCACTAAAGGCAACGACCAGGACAGCACATTATGGTTTGGAAGAAATGGTACTAACAGTGTGAAACACTAGAGCACAGATTGCATAGATCAAGATCTGTATCTTCAATAGACTTTAGGCATGTGAACAGTTTCCTTGGAGTATCAGAAGACAGAGATGATTAGTTTCTTCTGACATATGTTGAAAAGGAGACATCTCATTCAGTGTGTCCATGATTGAATCAAGTGGAAATTTTAAGATTTTATTTGGCACAGGATATAAATCAACTACTATTGTTGCAATAAATAAAATGTGTTTGCAACATAATGCTTGGGGATGAGGACAGTTACATGAGATACTTTTTTTTATTGTGATATACTATTGTATGTCTTATAGCATTGGCAACAAAATTCTGGATGTGCCATTTGTACATTAGCAATGCTGTACTTCCTCTGTCTGTAATTAAATGTCCCTTTTGCACCTTTACTACTGAAATAAGGTCATTATTTGGGCGATTAGAATGCTTCTTTTTGCATTTAACAGATCTATTATATACTTATTCATTCATGAAGATTTAATATAGTCAATATGTCTGACGTACTTGGTGTAACTACTTAAAGAGACCGGATTTTGGCATRTGATTTTCATTTTACYGGTTGAAASGGTTCTACCAGTCRTTTAGATACGGGACTGGTGGCTATAAAAAGCTGAGAGTGAGAGCTTTATTATGACATGCTTACTGTGCTTATTGAGAACATTCATGTGCGGTCATTTCTTGTTTGAAAGAGGTGCACCGTACCATTGTCAAAATTTCATTTGCTGTGTTAATAGTACGTGTAATTTTATGTGTGAAAATAATTTTTGATCACACGCATGCTCATTTCCACTTTGGAGTACTGATTCTACGCGTTCTACACAGTCATATTCAATCATATACAAACTTGGGGTTAAATAAAAATATTCATGAGTGTTAATTAAACTCGAGGACATTTTTTTCGGACAACAAAAAACGGTCATAGGTACATTTAATTCTGGACAGAGGAAGTATATATGTACACGTGTATCGATTAATATCTTTATGCCTCCCCCAATTCCCCTGTATGACTAGAATCATGTTTAAAGTTGCTTTCAATTCATGTGCTTACCATACTTAAGGGTCCATTGGGGACCAAGTTATAGCTGTTAGAATGAGTTGACCCTTACTTATTCCTCTATGTGTATTTTGTACTGTGCATCAATTTTGGGCTATCTTTTTATGTGGAATGGCTTGTGGGAAGGAAAGCAATGCATTGAGCTATTGTGAGTTCCCTCAGAGGCTTGCTTTGTACACCAAGCAGCACTGATGCGACCATAACTAGTGGCCTCACTATACTGACTATAGATAGCACTGAGTCAAGCAATGAGTTAAGCACACCAGTTGGTGCAGTGGTTCGACCATTAGACATACTAGTCTAACAAACAAAATAGTAATTTTCAAATATGGATTGTTCTGTTTGGTTGTTGCTGATCCAATCAGTCATTTGGTTGCTCATTTGGTTCTTGCTCATTTGGTTGCTCATTCAGTTGCTTTTTCTGATGCGGTTGCTGATATGGTTGCTGTTGCTGGTTCTCCATTGCAACATACAATTCCTTGTAGTCATTGGCTCTTCAAATACTCATTCAAAGCAGTGCCTTTAGGGACAGTGGAGTTCTTTTGCTGGTATGATCTCTTCTTGGAATTAGCGCTGGATTCTACAACAAAAAGTGGCAACAAGGATGTTGATGATGTTGCCTCCACCGTTGGTACTCCTCCAGCAGCAAGAACAGTTCACACTCAGTCAGCAGTTGACATTTCAGGAGGGGGCTCTAAAACCTCCACAGCCTCACTCTTAATGAAGTCTTTCTCCAGATCAAAGTCTTCCACTCCAGTACCAAGATTTGCCTTCTTACCAATCAAGATGTGGGTCTTCTTCCTTGCAAGCTACAAATACTCTGGTATGTTTTGATTTCCAGTTTAGCTCTCCTTTCTCTTTACAGGGCCAGACTTGTATTTGGTCCTGATGAAGGTCTTGCTTCTGAAGAAGGGTCAGTGTGCTGCATGCACCATCACAATGTCATCCCAAGCATCTCCGTTCATCGAGGGCTTTGAAGCTCACCAACTAAGTAGTTTACAGTACCAGCCTTGTGGCTGCTGTTGGTAGTCTGATTCATCTTAAGATAAATAGTATACTGCATAGGGCAAGGGGCTGGAGCTGCTCCCTCTTTGTTTGCATCCTCCTGTCGTGCCTCTCTTTGGTGCAAGAAAGAAAGGAAATATAATGCACTGACTAAGTACACCTAATTGGACATTCTTTGTTTTATGTGGTGCCAGTCTTTGCCAAGGCGCCATTGTTAAGAGAGGTGCTTGATACAGGCGCTCTCCTTCATGTTTGTATGAGCAGCACCAGTCTTGAGAGAGGTGCCATTATCGCTACTAGTAAAGGAGGCAACACTCGTTGTCAAGTCTTGGTTTGTGTTGACCTGAGTCTTCATTTTGGCAGGCCTTTCTGTAGAATCTTTCAACAGACTCAAAAAATAATTCATGGGTTGCATAATAGATTTACTAGCACATTTTCAATTGGGATCTTTGACCCATTCAAAAAATGCTAGTAAATCTAGAACCACTCGTTCATGCTGGAAAGAAATGAGCAAGAAAACTAGTAGTTTCATGGAAAAGAGATCTCCAGGAAACTAAATTCAATGGAGAAAGATTTCTGACAGGAATTGGGTTGGCAATTGATTCAAATTTCTGTTGAATAGTTTAGTGAATCAATATTTTAATCAATATTTTAATGACAAAATAGAGAGGTGTTTTAAATACTTTGGAGTGCAAGGAAATGAGTTTAGAAAATGGCGGAATGCAAGGAAATGAGTTTACAATTATTTACTAAAAACTCCGTTGACCACAGAAAGCCATCAAACAAACGGTACGATTACTGCTCTCAGAATAATGATGCATTATTATTAGAGATTGATCAAGCTGGGAGTCAAAAATTCTACTTCATGGAAGTGAAATGTCGTTTTCTTTCAACTTCGTTCCCAATACCGAACAGCTGTCTGCGTCCGTAGGGACAGAAACGTCTGCAGCCTGTGTCGCCAAGGAAAAAAAAAGACCAGAAAAGATAAATTCGTCGTTTGTTTGGATCGAGCAGGAAGCTGCTGTATCTCTCTTCGGAAGTTTCTTGCAGAAACAGCACTCGACAATAGATTCAATCCCTCTCATCCCTGGACAATTCCAAGGAGCGCGCACCGTCAACGACTACATTCTTCGAGTGCAAGAAGAATCAGCATCGTTCCGCGATCGAAACACGGATCTAGTTCCAGGTGAATATGAGGGGGGATTGAAGGTTTGGGAATGTAGCCTAGATATGTGCCGATATTTTCGTAGTCAGAACATTGCTATTAAGGGACATGTTCTTGAATTGGGCTGTGGACATGGATTACCAGGTATTTTCATTCTTAAGCAAGCTGTTGCCCTATCACAACAGAAACAGAAACCAAGCGACTGCTTTTTAACGTTTTCTGACTACAACGAGTTCGTGATCAACGACGTAACAATGCCAAATGTTGCCGCCAACATACGAAACGCTTGTTCGGAAATATTTGATTCTGCTGAGGGCCCACTGCAGACTGAAAATTGGTTGCGTGAGCATGTTGCGTTCGGAGCTGGCGATTGGCTGGCAATGTCCGATCTCTTGCTCGAAAAAAGGAAAGCTTCTTCACTACATCGGCAAAAGCATCCTGCCTTGCCTAACGATGGTCTTTATGACTGTATTTTGGCATCAGAAACCACTTACTCAGAGACTTCGGCAATCGAAACCGCTGAGCTTTTATCAATGCATCTGAAACCTGGAAAAGGCATTGCTTACATTTCGACGAAGCGCTATTACTTTGGAGTTGGTGGCGGAACCAAATGTCTGTGTGACGCTCTGCACAGAGATAAATCCCATTCATTTAATATCGAAACACTGAAAATATACGACAATGGTTCTGGAAATATAAGGGAACTGCTCGTAGTTACAAGTTTGGGTGCCAAACGCTAAGTCTATAACATCCCCGAGACAGCAGGGAGGGGTATGCATAGCAGAGGAAGTTTGAAGGTATTGATCAGTCGAAAAGAAGATCCCGCAGTGGATCATTTCTCCAGCAAAGCCTGGCCATTGAGTCGACATCCTTCTTTTCTGCCTTCGCGACTTCAAACAAGGCATGTTCTAGTTCGCTTTCCAGCTTATCCAATTCGTAAGTCGACAGAGAAAAATCAAAAATTCCTGCATTCTCCAGCATTCGTTCCTTTGACGAAGTTTTTGGGATCACGACAAAGTTCTTATCGAGGGCCCACCGCAGGAGAATTTGTGCACTTGTGCGGTTCTTTTCCTTGGAAAGATTTAAGACGGGAGGCGTATTTGAAAGCTTCGTGACCGATTCTGGTTTAGACTCTCCTCGCTTTTTCGGCGGCGGAGGATAGAGTGTCCTCCAAAATTTCTTCCCTACGTCTTGCCCACCCAGAGAAGAATATGCTTGTACAACAATGCCCTCCTTCCGACAATACTCTACTAGTTCTTTTTGAGGAAACAGAGGGTGGCACTCTATTTGATTTACGGCTGGCGGCCAAATCGAAGCTGTCTTCTTCAGACTTTCCAAATGCTTGATAGTAAAATTGCAGACGCCTATGGCCTTTACTTTTCCACTTTTCATTGCATCCTCCATCGCTCTCCATGTTTCTGCCCGTATGCGTGGCATATCTTTTTCGGAATGAACAGCATAGTGCCATGGCCCGTATTCTTTGATCAAATCTTTGCGTCGATTCATCGTATTCCAAGCCGGACCAGGCCAGTGCATGAGCCTAACATAGGTCGATTCAAAAGAGGAATTAGTTGAAACAAGTCACTTGACGCCCCCTGACGATTTACAGATTGAAGAAAATTTCTGATTACATACCAAAGGTCGATATAGTCCAGCTTCAATCTTCGTAAGCTTAGTCGTAAGCATTGATTGGTCTCCTCGTATCCATGGTATTTTCGCCAGTGCTTCGTAATGACGAATAAATCATTGCGTCCGTTTTCAAGGATTTTTTGTTCAATAGCATCTGTAGCGCGTGCACAATACAAGAAGTTGGGGATTCAGGTCGTGAACAAAGGTTAATTCGGAATAAACGAATGGAAACGGCTGTTAGCGAACGCTGTCGCTACTGTAAAAATATAACTTACCTTGGATAGCCAATCCTACTTGTGTTTCAATAGTTTCTCCGCCATAAATGAATGCCGTATCGATGCAACGATATCCTTGTTCAAAGGCCTCGAGCGTTTTCGATCGTGCTATTTCTCTCCCGAGTTTGTACGTTCCGTAGCCAATGAACGGCAATATAACGCTGTCGGTGCTCTCGTTGTCGTTCATGCTTCTCAATTTCACACCATCTGTCAATGAATTTGCATCTGCTATGGCAGTTTCTCGAAAAATCGATGATTTCATCGGAGCCATCCCGAATGTATGGTGCGAACGCTTCTGCCCTTCCGTCTCGCGATTCGAGTCATCGGTTTTTTCGGCACAATCTTTCATCGTTGTTAATGAAGATGTCAACGACGACGATTTCCGCTTCCCGCGAGGAGACCTGGAACTCATCGAAAAGATCGCAAGAGATTGTTTGAAACAATTCGATCTCGAAGGGGAGAGGAGAGACGCAACCAGAAAGCACAGCTGCCTCCTCGTTGTGTGCATCGATTTTGGAATACGGTAGCGATTGAGGCAGATGGATCCGCAGTTGGTAGCTCTTTACTTCTAGGCCCAAAATAACCTTCTATTGTTCCCAAAATCTTGATCCATGGGCTCACTAACCTTGCAACTTGGTATTCGATACCACCGTAACCTTGAGGATATTTGTGGTGCAGTATGGTGTTGTTGCTCATTTATGGTGGACGGATGGAATTCAGATTGCACCAGCATCGGTTCATTCCCGCATACATAAATCCATGCAGGATGTTTGAGGGAATTTTTTATTTTCCCCTCTTTTTTTGGGAATTTGGAATCCTATTTTAGCGCACATCTGGTCACAATAAGGCCCCACAGTGAGTCTCTTTTAAGGTGAGACTTAAAATGTTTAGTAGAGAATTCCAGCAAATATGTATATCAAATACATAGACCCTGGTTGTTGCAAGGGAGCTAGTAGTATAACCAAGATATGTATATTTGAGATGTATCTGGCCTTCTACCACCACTAGTAGTAGTACTAGTACTAACAATAAGAAGAATCAGCACCCAACAACAATAATCCCCTAATAACCCCTCACAGGACTAGTATATTCGTCTTTTACTAACTGGCTTTTGATTCATGTGCCTATCACTCCTAAGCATCTGTTAGGGACCAAAATATAGTACCTGAAAGTACTAGAGTGGTGAGTTGACCCTCATTTAATTTTCAATGTGTTTTTCTACTGATTTGAATGCATTCTGGGCTACTATCTTTTTACCCTTGTCTGATGACTCATGGGATGAAAAATTTGGACTCATAGTAGCATACCTGAAAGTAGGAATCAGCCAGAATTTGTTTATTTGGCTGTAAACTGCAGTACAAGTCAGTTTTCTTTGAAACTACTAGTAGTCATTACACTCTAAAATAAGGGCCAAAAATCTACAACTGCATTGTAGATTTTTGTGTTAACTTTATACTACAATAGTTAAGATTCCAAACCAAAAAGACTGGCATCAAGCTGGCACCCCAGCCCTTTTCTGCTTTTCTTGATGGTTTAAGAAACAACTAGTAGAAGTCTGTGTAGATATTTAGTCAATCTAGATTAATAGGAATCACCCATTATCTACAAAATCTGAAATCTATGCTCTGTATGGTGGCTGGTGTAATATTGTATGCACAGTACTTTTGGTCTTTATCAGAGACTGATTTTTGAAACTTTCTCATTTTCAATCAAATCAGTCAAAAAGTTAGGAGAATGAAGAGATATGTGATAGATGCATAACATACCCGCACAACCAGGGGTCAGAAATTCTAAGGGGTCCACAATGCATTGAAAACTCATATTCTATCCATGGCAGGAAAAAGAAAGTTTGAATCCCAGCGTACTAGTAAAACCAACCAACTTTTACATAGTAACAACTTAATAAAAATTAATACTATTATAATTTTGAGTACTACTACTATGCTGACTAGACCAGTTTTTCATTAGGATTCTGCTGAATGTGCTAATATGTTCAGTAGTAAATGGATTTTCAATTTTACTCCTAGTACTAATACCACAGTTGTAATAGCATTTTTCCTGGTGTAAAATGGTCTGTCTTTCAGCAGGTTTTGTTCAGTGAAAAAAATCAGTTTAAAACTGTAATAACTTGGTCAAAATTAATATTAGGTTGAAGTCTAACTCTTGTAACTAGATAAGTTTTTAATCAGGATTATGTTCTTATAAGTTGCTCCTATAACCAGAAACTTCTTGTTGTCAATTACTTTCAAACTTCTTTTGGAGGTACTACTACTAGTACTAGTAGTAGTGCTATTATTACTAGTAAATGGGTACACCAAAAATCCATTTGCTACTGAAAATATTATTACAATTATCATATTCAGAATTGTCATGAAAACTGGTCCAGACAGTGTATTTCAAAAATTAATATACTACTCACAGGTTGGATAGTTTTACTAGTGTGATGCAGTAAAAATGGAGCCATGAGGATTTCAATTGTTGGATTAAAAAATAGATAACCTACCACTGATTAGTGAAAAAGAAAAGAATTAAATCTAGATTCCCAACTACCCCCTTTCAAAGAACATGCTGATCAAATTTGATCACAAAATTGCTGACTTTCTTGATCAAAATTTTTGTGATCAATTGTGATCACATTCTTTCACCAAAATCTCAACAGAAGCTGAATTTTAGAGGACCCTATGAAGCAGTCTGTGTTCAGTGTCTGTATTCAGTGTAGCTTTCATATTCAGTGTCTTTGACCGTATTCAGCAACTGCATCTGTATTCAGCATATTATATTTAGCATCCATGTATTCAGGGTTACCATAGTAGTGTCCCTAGTATTCAGGGTTGGCAATCAGTGTCTGCACATGCTTATTAGAGTGTTGTGAGCAATGGGCAGAGGCAAGACAACAAAAAAGACCCAAAACTATCAAACTACTTGCCCATCGAACTAACAAAGAGCCTTGCTGCCCCCATTCTTGAAGTATTGCAGCAACAAGGTACCATGGTGAGATGGGACTCTAAGGCAATGGAATATTACTACAAGAAAGTAAGATTCACCCCATTCCCTACCCTTTAAGAACATAGGAGTGAATTTGTTGCAACCAACAGTAATATGTCAAATTGGAACCACGAAACCGTGAACCCTTTCCAATATGAGACTACTAGCCCTCACATGTAGATCCAAGTCCTAGTAGTAGTCAAATTTCAATTTTGGCAACCTTAGATCAATCTATTATGTAGAATGCATGTATGCTAGTAACTATACAATGTGAGTAGTAAAGGTACTAAGGTAGCACTGAGGCACAAACAAGGCCCCAGTGTCCTGCAGTACCTCAGCAGCATGGTATGGAAGAAGGAGAGACAAGGCTACAAGAACTCATGCTAAGTACAGTTGGAACAACAGTACTTCGACATATACTTAACATGAGTCTGTTGGGGTTTTCAGTCACCAAACAAAATTTGTGATCAATTTTGCCTGATCACAATTTGGTGATCACAGAATTCTAATTCTTGATCACAATTTTTTGTGATCAAAAGTGATCACAATTTTCAGATCCACCAAAAAATTTGGAAAAAAATCATGTCATTTGGAGGAATCTGGGGGAATCTGTGAATCCAATTTTTCTCAAAAACATTGAAATGAACATGCTGGTTCCTGGAGTCAAAACGTTCTTTTTCCTGCCACAGATGGAATATGGTGATTCCTCAAAAAGTGCTATGAAAACTGGTGGTGTTTTGCACCCCTTTAAATTTATGACCCCTGAACCGCATGGTACTGTTCTGTACTTTACCCTACGTACAAGTATGTTATATAATTGGTGACCTGCTGGCAGCATACGTGTAATCCATATGTATTCTGATCTGTACTCTGAAAAACCTTCCTTGTAGAGAAAATTATTTGTGGTCAAGCGTGACAGCGCAAGACTGCACATAATTTTCTCCTTAAGGAAGGTTTTTCAGATTACAGATGAGCACATAATTGATTACACAAAGTAATCTAACTGAAGAGGATGAGGACAAGAACGGAGCTTGCGTCCGAGGCTGAAGTTAGATTACTTAAGGACTGGTACTCAGCAGCACGCCAATTATTTATGTAATTGACCAGTTGGTTGGATTTTTAGCATGTAATCACACTTGAAAAGCAAAAATTACTTAAAGTATGTTTGTGACCTGAAAAAAGTACTCCACATTATGTACTCACCAACTGAATTTTTGATTTCGGAGTTGTATTCAGGTGCAGCCCGACTACTAGCATTATCCAGTAAAAAATAAGGCTCTGTCATAGGAGAGCACTGAATACAATTTTGGATTACATGTAGTACTCCGTTTTGCAGGTTTGTAATCCATCAAGGTGCGGGATTTAAGTAAAAAATAATTAGGCTTTAATACCCACGATTACATGTATTCTTTTTGTAATCTAGCGCGCGTGATTACATGCTAAAATCCAGCAACTGGTCGATTATGTTTGCTTTCTTCTTGTTTCCGATGAGAACGGGAACCCGCCTCGACCATACACCTTTCAAGTACGTACACAAGGTACCGTACCGTACAGCACAAGGTGCAAAGTGCAAATGCAATGTGGCTACGAGAAAAGTCATCGAAGACCTACTCCTAGTACCGGACGGTACGTACGGTACTGTAGGTTGAGGTTATGCAATGAAGCCTGAGAAGTAGGACTATTAATGGTAAGTCCCTTAGTCGCAAGTTATTGGCAATTCCCCGGGTGTCAATTTTTTCTCATTTTCCCGTCTTTATTTCCCCGCTCCCCCCCCCTCCACACAAAAAACTACGAAGTCCTAAAATATTTCTATTAGTGCTCCTTACTACTGGGGATATAAAATCAGTGGTTACTACTTGAGAATTAATATTAGTGCTTACTACT
>CAACVS010000013.1:82478-100481 GCA_900660405.1 Pseudo-nitzschia multistriata | reverse complement strand
AGAGAAGTTCTGTCTTCCTCTTTGTTTTCCCTAACGAATACTTCTTGTAGTTTTACTGCAGTTGAGGTATCTTCTTCCCTTTTTGACATCACTCCATGACGCGCCATTCGTGAAAGAGGAAAAATGAAAAATCTTTCCTCCGATGAGAATACTGGTGATGTACCCCATTGTACCGCACAGTTCCCTGCTGTCTAGCAATTGGAACCGAAAGAATCATTATTAAAGTACGTTGTTGTTTTTGATATACTTCATAGTTTGCACCGTGAAATACAACGTAGAAGTCTTGCCTTCGATTGATAGGACAAAACAATACGTGCTCATTATTCGTTGCCATCACTTTGCAAGGATTCGTTTAAAACCATTTCCTTCCTGTGAACACTATGTTCCGACCTTCGATTATTCGACATCCAGCGAGGCGCCTGTCTGCTTGTTACGGCAGGAGCTTCTCCAAAATTGCTAGTGGCTCGGCTACTTCCTTCCCCAACCGGCGCGGTGAGATCTTGACGACGGCCATTCGTGGGGCAGCATCGACGACCTTGCCTTTAAATGCGCATACAAAAAGTGAATTGCGTTCGCAAGAATGCAGTCGCCAATTATCCACCAATGTGAGAACAAACCACCCTTCGATGGCACCAACAAAGGCCGTCGACGTTTCGGAGGCTCCATTTCAGAAGCTCATGGCAGCAAATCGGGGTGAAATTGCAACAAGGATCGATCGTGCCGGATCCGAACTAGGTATCAACACTGTGGGTATCTACTCTTTTGAAGGTGAGCGAAAGCATGACGAAACAGAAAAAGTACATCGTATTTCAGCAATTTGGGATGCAGGACCAAAGTTGGTACTTGGATTACGCTTTATCACATTTTGTAGCTCACATGTCTCGGTACTGTCTTACTCAAATACACTATCAGATCGTTTCACTCAGCATCGTTACAAGGCGGACCAAGCTTTCCAGCTGGATGAATCAAAATCTCCTGTTGCCCAATACCTTGATATTGATACTATTGTAAAGATATGTGTTAACAATGGTGTCGAAGCAGTTCATCCTGGCTACGGCTTCTTGAGCGAGAACACAAATTTTGCCAGGGCGCTTCGGGAAAATGGGGTGGCCTTTGTTGGTCCAACTGTCGAGAATCTGGATCATTTCGGGAATAAAGCTACCGCTAGAAACTTAGCCATTGCTGCCGATGTATCGGTCGTGGCAGGATCAGAAGAAGCTTTCGAAACTGTGCGACAAGCGCGAGATTGGATTGCTGATCCTGTGAACAAGTGTTCGTATCCTGTGATTGCGAAAGCTCTCATGGGTGGAGGAGGTCGAGGCATTCGAATTGTACCGACCGAAGCAGATCTGGAGGCAATGTTTACCCAAGCTAGTAATGAAGCGCTCACTGCATTTGGCGATGGTAGGTGTTTCATTGAAAAATATGTCGAAAACCCTAGACACATCGAAGTGCAATGCTTGGGAGATGGGACGGGAAATGTAGTCCATCTTTGGGATCGAGATTGCTCCGTTCAGCGTCGACACCAAAAGGTTGTTGAGTGCGCCCCAGCCCAGGATCTACCAAAGAAGACCAGGGAAAATATTCTAAATGACGCTGTTGCATTGTTGAAGAGTGACAATTACTTAAATGCTGGCACGGTTGAGTTTCTTGTTGACAAACACGGACAACATTACTTCATGGAAGTCAACCCTCGTGTGCAAGTAGAACACACCGTGACAGAAGAAGTTACTGGTATCGA
This sequence comes from Pseudo-nitzschia multistriata, assembly GCA_900660405.1. Classification (NCBI taxonomy): domain Eukaryota; phylum Bacillariophyta; class Bacillariophyceae; order Bacillariales; family Bacillariaceae; genus Pseudo-nitzschia; species Pseudo-nitzschia multistriata. Next base: position 98,740 of record CAACVS010000013.1, on the reverse strand, counting down.
CATCGTTCAATCTCAGATTCTTATCGCTAGCGGAAAGACTTTGCCAGAGTTAGGATTGACACAAGACAAAATTCCAGAACCGAACGGATTTGCCTTGCAGTGTCGTGTTACAACTGAAGATCCATCCCAGGATTTCCGTCCTGATACCGGTACCATTAGTGTGTTTCGACTACCGACAGGAATGGGGATTCGTCTTGATGATGGACCGGGTTTTCCTGGAGCAAAAATCACTCCGCACTACGATTCTCTTTTGGTAAAAATCACCGCCAAGGCGCGTACACGACGAGAGGCTGCTGCCAAGTTAATCAGAGCACTGAATGAATTTCGTGTTCGAGGGGTGAAGACAAATAAATCATTTGTACTCAATGTTCTTGAAAACGAACAATTTTTGGATGGTGTCGTCGATACTGGCTTCATCGCTCAAAACCCTGACTTGTTGGCTCCTCTTCACGAACGTGACCGTGCCCAAAAAGTACTCAAATTCATCGCAAACATTATTGTAAATGGAACCCCAAGTGCACTTGGTGCTGTTGGTGATCCGCCGGTCTCGGTCGATCCTTACATTCCTGAGATTCCTGTAGCAGAGACTTGTGGAAAGAAATCTTTGAAGCAAATTTTTGATGAGGAAGGTCCAGAAGCGTTCGCTTCTGCTGTTAGAAATAACAATGGGTTGCTCGTTACGGACACAACATGGCGTGATGCTCACCAGTCTTTGCTTGCAACTCGCTTACGCACTGTTGATATGCTCAATATCGCTCCGGCTACAAGTGCAGCTCTTGCAAACTGCTACTCACTGGAATGCTGGGGCGGAGCAACCTTCGACGTTGCAATGAGATTTCTACGTGAATGTCCCTGGGACCGCCTTGCCGACCTACGTGAAAAGGTTCCAAACATCCCATTCCAGATGCTTCTGAGAGGTGCAAATGCCGTTGGCTACACTTCATACCCTGATAACGTCAACTACCAATTCTGTAAATTGGCGAAAGAGACAGGAATGGATGTTTTTAGAATCTTCGATTCGATCAATTACATCGAAAATATGAAGCTTGGAATCGACTGTGTAGGTGAAGCTGGGGGTATCATTGAAGCAGCAGTATGCTACACAGGTGATATTTCGGACCCAAATCGTGGAATGTATACATTGGAGTATTACTTAGACTTTGTTGAGCAGCTTAATGATCTTGGTATCCACGTTCTTGCTATCAAAGATATGGCAGGGCTATTAAAACCAAAAGCTGCTACTGAACTCATCACTGCGATCCGAGCCCAGCACCCAGACCTACCAATTCATGTTCACACTCACGACACCGCAGGAACAGGAGTTGCATCCATGCTTTCCTGTGCCAAAGCTGGTGCTGATGTTGTTGATGCTTGCTCCGATGCCATGTCCGGGACAACTTCCCAGCCATCCATGGGTGCTCTCATTGCAAGCACGAGTGGGACGCCACATGATACTGGGTTGAAACTATCAGATGTGCAATCTCTGAATGAATACTGGGAAGAATGCCGTGGTTTGTATGCCCCCTTTGAATCAGGTCAGAAAACGGGTTCTTCTGATGTTTATTATCATGAAATGCCAGGTGGTCAGGTGAGAACGCACTTGTATGAGATCAACTGATCTCTCATAGGGATCAGTTTTGTTTCGCTTGGTTCCTTATCTCTTCTTTGCTTCTTCGTTGGCATTGTAGTATACGAATCTTTTATTCCAAAGTTCTCAATTGGGATTGACTGGACAGTGGAGTAAAGTCAAAAAAGCGTATGCTACTGCTAATGAATTGTTAGGTGATATCATAAAAGTTACCCCTTCCAGTAAGGTAACAGGAGATCTTGCTCAGTTTATCGTTGCCAATGACCTAACTAAGGAAGAGGTCGTTGAAAAAGCAGACACTTTGTCTTTCCCAAAAAGTGTCATTGAATACTTCCAGGGCTTCCTCGGCATTCCCCCATTCGGTTTTCCGGAACCCTTTCGTTCTAAGGTATTAAAAGGACAAACAATTGAGGGAACCGACGGTCTGGTTTGTTTTGAAGGACGCCCAGGTGCTGAACTCGCTTCATTTGATTTTGAAAAAGAGCGAAATAAACTAGAAGAAATATGGGGTGAAGATACTGGTGGTCTTAGTGGTGATGTTAAATCTGGTCAAAAGATTCGTGACGTTGATGTTCTCTCTTCCGCCCTCTACCCTGCCGTCTTTGATGAATTTATGGCTCACAAAGAGAAGTATGGTAAATGCAGCATCCTCAACACTAGGACATTCTTAACTGGTATGCAAGTTGGAGAGGATCTAGAAATCAGTCTTGAACCTGGTAAACAATTGATGATTCGACTTGTGGCCCAATCCGAGCCCAATCAAGAGGGATTTGTTACCCTTCAGTTCGAACTGAATGGAACTCCTCGTACAGTGTCCGTCAAGGACAAATCGGCCGGTGGTGAAACCTCTAGTGAGCGACCAAAGGCATTGCAGAGCGTTGAAGGAAGTATTGGTGCTCCGATGCCTGGAGTTGTCCTTGAGACGAAGGTGAAGAAGGGTGATAAGGTTAGTGTTGGATCCCCCCTGGTGTCACTCTCGGCAATGAAGATGGAAACTATGGTAGCATCTCCGGTCAATGGAGTTGTCGATCGTGTTGTTGTTACAGCGGGTGACGAGGTTGCTGGCGGAGACTTGCTTTTGGATGTCACAGAAGAATAGATACAAGATCCCCGTAACAGATGGTCAATATATAGTTTAGAAAGCGCCCGTGAAATATCATAGAACATATTCAAAAATTGTGTTTTATAACTTTCTATCGACTAGTCCAAGTCAGAAGGGCGTGAGCTAAATGGTAACAAAATGTCTTTCCAAAATCTCTCGAGAATATAGCCGGTTAATCCCCAAATTGCATAGGGACCACCAACAAAAATCGGTGCATGGTCATCTTTGTATACCCATTGCGTTTTATCCATTAAATTTACCAATGGAATTGTAAAGACCTCCGCTACTTCGTCTCGATTTGGCATCAGATCAACTTCGGCAAGGTCTTGATTGAACGAACAAACAACCGGTGTGACAGCAACTCCTACCAGGTGGTGAACTGATGGTAGGTAATCGATTTGAACTACAATTAGGATTGTCTTCTATATCAAAGAAAAAAAATACAACGAACACCATGGCTTACCTTCTCCCCAATTACAACGCAATGTGCCAAGAACGCTCACCCCATGCGTCCCACCCTTATCACGGTGATACTCAAAGTCGAAACCTCCAATTTCTTCCTTCATTTCTCTTAAACATGTTTCGACAATTGTTCGATCAGCTGTCTCGCACACCATTCCACCTGGTAAACAAACTTCGTCGGGATGAGCTCGAAGCGAGGGGCTGCGTTTTTCGAACAAAATTGATGGAACTCCGTCAACGTGGACTATTGGAATGACTACACCGGCTCTCTTGGAGTGAGCCATTGTAACTTGCCTTGGCATCCGCATAAGTCCCTTGCGTATTATCTCCAACGAAGCAAGATTCAACGGCTTCTTGAGATTCAATTTTCGCAATCTCTGCCTTTTTTCCAATACTACATCAGGATGGCAATTGTAAAGAAAATCTTTCAACGACTCAAAATCATTTTTTGACGCCATCTGAGAGGCTGTTTGCAACATCTCCTCTCTATCTCTTAGTGCACTAGCCAATGAATTAACAGTATAATTTTCGATCAGTAAACGCATATCGACAGCGGGGTCCTCATGCAATACTCCGTTTTGCTTTGCGCGCATTCTTCCGCCAGACAGCTCTTGCTTTTCTATTCGATCGAGGAGTGAGACCAAATTATGTGGGTTGTCGTGTGAGCTCTGGACGACATTTTCTGACCAATACAAGGGATCTGCGGCTGATTTATTGTCTGGGCGCCAAATTCGTTGGTGCTTAATGTTGTCATCGACCCAAGAAACGGCGGCGGATTTCGTTTCGATACTCGTCGTCTTACTTTGACCAAAACAATTGTTCTCAGTAATATTATCGCCTGTTTCATGGAAATCATATTCATCAGCTTCTTGGGCAGAAGAGGAAGAAGAATACGAGAAGTTCCGACACGAAGTCTTGTTGAATAAACTTAGACAGGACGGAACACTCGAGGATGAAACTGCCGTCTTCATCCTCGGAATCCTCACCCCTCTTCTGATGTGGGAGATCACCTTTGATACGTGTCTCGACATGTTCTATTACTCTTTCGATTTTAAGTAATGTTGTTTGTTTTCGATATATCAGTACTCGTACCCATTTTGATGTTTTCTTTTCTGTTCATCCAAAAATCATGATTCATAATTTCTCTTCATAGTAATTCTCTACGTATTACCAGTATGTACTAGTACCTGTAAACAAAATTACCAGTACGTACTGGCACTACCTGTAAACAAAAACGTCCCTGCGCATGCGGTGAGGCGGCGGCGGGGCAGTCCTGTGCCGTACCGGTACGAAAAAAGTTTTTGCGAGATCCTGAATTGAAACAAAAAATAATACCAGTAGTAACGGTCGAGTTTGTACCGAAACAATCGGCGAGCTACTCTCGTCGTACCGTATGTGTGTAATCCGTACGTATTCTGATCCGTATTCTGGAAAACTCTCCTTACGGAAAAAATATGTGAGAGACTGCACACAATTTCAAATCTCTCCTTACGGGAAAAAATATGTGAGACTGCACATAATTTTTCCCTTGAGGAGAGTTTTCCATAATACGGATCAGAATACATATGGATTACACAAAGTAATCTAGACCCCTTCAAGCTCAAGCTTCAGTTGGTGAGCAAGAACTGCAACAGCTCCAAAGCTCATCCCATGCTTTCCAATCATTCTTGTATCCCTCCTGTCCCTCCCTTTGGTGTGATGGTAGGAAACATTCAGTAGATTAAAGATCTTCAGTCTCCCTTATATTTTTTCATGCTGGCCCTGTATAATAGACTTTTGTTTCCTTTCATTCTTGTCTGTCCCTTGCCCAGGAGTCTTTACCTTTTTTGTTCCTCTCAAGCAGCAGTTATCAGCTTTGACACACCACTCCCATTCCTCCAGATGATTCAAAAGATAGTTATCAAAGATGGTTTTTTCTTCGGAAGTGCCAGCAGGGAAAGGACCATTGATCCACACAATATGAACTGCTTCAATGCAAATTGCAACTTCATACCGTACGGCCCATTGAACTTTTCTGAATACATGTCAGTGAAGAAAGGATGTGGTTCATAGCATGGTGGGCAGTCCAACCAGTCCACTGATTCCATACATTTTGCTGCTGGCAATATTCTCTGGTTGCAGATTGAGGTTGTCCAAGAAATGCGGGAGTGACTATCTAATAGTGATGTAAATCAAGTGCTGGAAGAAAAGTGAGTCAATTCTCTTATCAAGGATTGACAAAATATGAAATCTAAAATCAATTGAAGTGAGAACGGAGTGATGTGTGTGAATCAATATGTGTCATATGTGTATATCATAGATATGAATCATACCCACACTATGACGTCCTATGGACAGGAAGAAATCTGTTCTCCCATACCGTACAATAACTTCCTCTTGGAGCTCAAAGATCTTTCTTGCAACATACCATTACCACTTTCTAAAGGTATCACTATGGGGCCATCCAACAATTGCGCAGTGAACTTCTTTGGATGTACCATTTACCTTGAGGACTAGTAACAAACCCCACAGCAGATGTTTTTGTGCAGCTCCAGGAGACACCCCCCCCCCCCCCCCCCTTTGCTGTCATTGATTCAACAATATGATTCCTCCCAATATCAGCAATAAATACATTTAATGCACCCAATAGGCTGGCAATACAACTGGCTTTGTCAGTTTCCCAGACAAGATGCGGCAGCCGTTGGATTATTTCTCTTACAGTGTGTACAACAGTAGCTGGCCTAGTTTCATCTATCATTGTGATGGTCATTGCTTTTTGTTGTTGTTGCTGTGGTTGCTTGTTCTTAGTAGTACTACTAGTAGCACTATTGTGAGCAGTACATAGTACCTTCCTGTTCAAGGACTGCTGGAGTTGCTGCTTGTTGTTCCTGCTGCTCAGTAGCTTCTACTAGTACTAGTAGTGTACAAGTAGTAGAAGATTAATAAACTTGATTAAAAAAGTTGATTAACTTGTTTAATAGTATAGTCGATTATCTTGACTAATTAACTTTACTTTCCAACATTCCCACTTAATCAATTTGAAATGCCCCCCCAAACAGAGAACCATCTGTGGAACAGATTTGCCTGTTCTCCCTTCTTGTGTCACTGATGTGGAATCTCAGAGTAGCATTCTGAGTGGGAAGAAGAAATAGGAGGAATACTAGTAGTAGTACTTGTACTTCTACTAAGTAAGAGTTAGCAAGTCTTAAAAAAAAACTCACCATGTTGAACAGAGGTAAATAAACTATGAGAAAAATGGAGGATTCTGTACTCTTGTTCCTCCTCCTATAGCTGAAGTTTTTCCCTGTTGTTGGGTGCCCAGGTGCCCAAAATGTCTGAGGGAAGCACACTTACTACAATAATGACTAGTAAATTGAATAGAAATTCCATGGTGCCTGATATTCTTCTTGTGGTGTTTTGTAATTGAAATGACAAAATTCTTAGTTTTTGTTCTGACTTGTTCCTGATACAAAATTGTGGATCACATGGTCAGAGAGTATGGTCAGAAAATAAAATAGTAGTAGTAGTAGTAGTAGTAGTAGTAGTAGTAGTAGTAGTAGTAGTAGTAGTAGTAGTAGTAGTAGTAGTATAAGAACAAGTTGTAGTCAGACAACAACATGCTAGTACTACTAGTAGTTACTAGTAGAAAAATGGTTACATAGCATGGGAAGATAAATCATGCTACTACATGGTTACCCTTTTTTCATTATTGTACAATGGCAGTACCACCAGCACTAAACCATATTGATATCCTATGGACAGCATGCTGTCCATAGGATATCAGATTGTGGGTATGATTCATATCTACAACAAATACATATGATACATATATATGATTCATACACACTCTACATTCATGACTCATTCAATCCTATGGATCCACACGACTGACTAGACTCGTTTAATTCACTTGTGTGACTGACTTGACTCATTTGATTCACACATCACTCGATCTTCATTCTGATTGATCTTAGATTTCATAGCTTGTTGATCCTTGATAAGAGCATAAACTCACTTTTCTTCTAGCACTTAGATTTACATCACTACTATTAGATAGACAGCACTTTCACATGTGCAATATGCGCATAAGTTGTAGTTGTAGTCATGTCTGACTAGCAGCAGCACCAATCATACTAGAAGTATTACCAAAATCCACGATGACACCTATTACTAGCTAGTGCACCACATATTAATACCAAGAAGTTGCTTCTGTGTACCTATTGCATCATTCTTCGTCACTTACTACTAACAACTAGTAGTAGTAGTAGTAGTAGTAGTAGTAGTAGTAGTAGTAATAGTAGTAGTACTAGTAGTACTAGTAGTATCTTCTCTCAACATTGATGATTCAGTAATTGTCTAGTAAAGCCCTTTCTGATCAATCATTATACTGCTAGTAGTACTTTTCCTTGCATGACTGTTAGAAGAAAAAAGATGCTGGTGCTGGTAGTAAATGGGCAGCATTAATGTGTTTTTCAATTCTAGTGCTACTCATATCTATTTCATGTCTCAAATTGAATGTCAGCAGAATTTGTTCTTCATTTTCTACTCTTAAGGTGCTACTACAGCAGTGGCTGCCTCCAGTCAGACAACATCCTTGACAGGTTAGTCGGTGTAAACCACTCATACTGCCTTTGGCACTATTCAATTCTTTTCCTATGCAAATTGCATCCCCGAATCTAAATAGTGTTCACGATAACGAATTGTAGAACCTGTACTACCGATGCAATTTTTTGCTAATCAATCCCAACGTTGTGATGAAAATATTTGGTATCCTTCGACATGTTTAATGTATCGTTGAAGAAACTTTGCTAATAAGCTGAAATATCTTTTCATCCCTATTCTACTTTTCCTAGTTGTGCTGCCATTACTGCCATCACTGTCCACATACGATTCTCGGCTTCAGGAAAGACAAGAGAGGCATCACTGTAGATGACTTCATCAGTCACTTCCTCAACATGACGAGGGAGGCAGTGCAAAAATACGGCGCCGTCGTTGGCCTTGCCCATTAGTTCTGTGTTCACTTGGTACCCGTCGAATTCCTTTACACGTTTTTCATATTCATCCTCCTGTCCCATGCTAACCCACGTATCTGTGACCACCACATCAGCTCCATTGACAGCTTCGTCTGCTACAGTTGTTGTTGTGAGGCTAGCACCATTCTCTTCTGCCAATACCTTACTCTTCGCCATAATGTCAGCATCAGGTTCGTATCCTGTCGGTGTCGCAATTTGTACATTCATTCCCATTTTGAGAGACCCCAGCATGAGATCATGGAGCACGTTATTTCCATCACCAACCCAGGCAACTGTTTTCCCCGACAAGTCTTTCCCGAAATGTTGTTGGAGCGCCATCAAATCTGCAAGAGTTTGAAGAGGGTGATGCAAGTCACTCAGGGCATTGATAATGGGAACATCGGAATATTTCGCAAGTTCCGTGATATCGTCGTGAGCATAAACTCGAGCCAAGATCAAGTCATTGAATCGACTCAAGACAGATGCTGTATCTCTCATGGACTCGTTTACTCCTAGTTGAATATCAGAGGGTCCCAAAAATAAAGCATGTCCGCCAAGCATTGCCATTCCTGTTTCTGTCGAAACACGGGTTCGGGTAGATCGTTTTTGAAATATCATGCTGAGCGAATGTCCATCCAAAGGTTTGGGGAGCGACTTCGACTTGTCGGAATAGACTTCCTTATAATGATGAGACACATCCAACAAACCCTTCAGTTCATCGTTGCTGCAAAAACCAAGTGAATCGCATAAGTTCACACAGTACAGGTATAGTTAGACAAAGCGGAGGGATTCGATTTACGACAAAATGCAGAATCGCCTATCGCGTCCTCACCTAAGTTGATCGATCGAAACAAAATGCTCTCCTTTTAATGTAGATACAGAACTACCGAGAGAGGATGCAAATCTCTTCGATATGGCACTTTGTCCTTTCACAACGGCACTGATAGTGGATCGGCTGACGCTGAACATGCTTGCAGTTTGAAATCAATGTTTATGTTACCGGTATTATTTTGGTGATATGCTTAACTTCTTTACATTGACGAATACAATTAAAAAATCTTGTTTCGAGCTCCTTGTACCGCCCTACCGTACTGCTTGTACTATTCAGTACTGTATCGTACTTGCACTCGAACTGTTTGTTGAAAATACAATACAATGCAATCAAACCTAAAAATATTGCGAAGAAAGTTCCAGTGTACGGTATGGTAAGCGGTACCTACGTACGTATGTAGAAGAAGTAATACTATTAGTACTATCGGTCACACTCCGATACGTACGGTACCGGAAGTTTTGTCTTGCGTTTAGATTAGACACGTCAAATCTCAGTGATTCTCAAATCTGTTACTTCCACGTGGATATCTAATCACCGATCTCGGGGAGAATAACGATCCCTGGTACGAAGTTACTGTACGTGCGAACCCGCCACTACTAGTCACGTACCGTAGTACTGTGCGTGTCAGTTACATTTTTTTACAGCACCAGTTCAGTTACCACTAACCAATTTTTTACTAGTACAAAAGTACAGATGCATATACTATAACCTAAGAACGTACATACTATCAGTATGATACTACGAGTAACGAGTACCCCCAACCCCCAATGTAATCGGTGAAAACGAATCTTTTTTTTTAGATAAACTATTCCATCCATATTTCAAACAATCAGAGTTGGTACACCTTATTCGATTTGGAGGATTCTCTTCTGAAGCAAACCAAAACGAGGAGAGCGATGATATCAACGATGAAGATTCCGAAAGAATTATATCGACGAGAGAGGATGAGCCATCTTAAAAGGCTTCTGGGATATAAGTCCATTGGGTCATTTCACACCGAAGATGTCGATGTGCTGATGTCACAATCATCAAATGTTTATGAGATTCCAAAACTGCCATTCGATCAGAAGCTTGAACCAGATAAATCTGATTTTCTATTAGACCGCAAAAAATGGACGTTTCTAAATCATGGTGCTTTTGGTGCATCGCTAAGAGTAGGATACGATCGGGCAGAACAGTGGAGGTGTGTTTCTTCAACTTTCATTCGGGACGATATATCAAATAGAATTCATTCCGAACGAAGGATATATAGGCGTCTTGATGATAAGACACCAATGTCTTTGCGCTCATCGATGTCAAAAGTTTCACTTGATCTGACTTTTCTCGTTGATTATATTGCAACGAATCACCAGGTTTCATTTAGAACGACAACCACTGCGCTACTTTGACAGGGATTTACTTCCCCACTTGGTATATTCAGCTCGGCGTCTAGCAAACTTTTGCCATGCATCTCGGGACCACTTCACTCTTATACCCAATGTCACGTATGGTCTGAATACAATCCTTCGTGGTTACAGTGATATTCATAAAGAGAAAAGCCATGTCATTTTATGGGATACATCATATGGCAGTCTGAAAAAGATGGCACATGAGTATTGCCCAGAAAGAGTCACCGAGATACCCGTCAGTAATTATTTCGATCGGTGCTGGGACGACTCGTTGAACGATCCATCGGATGTGTTCGAGGAAGCACTGTGTGATAGCGTAGAGAAAATCAAAACCGAAAACAACAACAAACAAACCGAGAATGCACTTCTGATTTTAGATCATACGACATCCAACACTGCCCTCAATATGCCGCTTGAGAAGCTTTCCAGGGCAGCTAAAGAAATGAATATGCTGGTGATGGTCGATGGAGCCCATGGAATATTAGCCCAAGATCTCCATCTCAATGAAACGGAATTGCCGGATGTTGACTTTTATCTGGGAAATGGGCACAAATGGCTCTCTTGTCCGCGTGGGATAGGCTTTCTATATTGCCCTGATGCTAGTTTAAGACACTCGATTCTGAGACTTCCTGCCGTTATATCTCACGGCATTGGGCAAGGATTTCAGAGCAGATTCTTATGGGATGGATGCCGCGATTACACCGCAGCTTTGTCGGTTCCTGCTGTCTTGGATTTTTGGGAGCAAAAACAAAATAAAGCAAAGGATAGTTTAAACGGCGTGCCATTTCAAACCGAGATCAATAATCGGCTTCAGCAAGCAGTCAAACTACTAAGTAGAACTTGGCACCCCGATGAAGATTGGGAACGATCGTTGCTGGTCCCATTTGCACTTCATTCGCCCATGATGGCGTTGGTGCGATTGCCAGATCGCATGCAGTCTTCTTCATCGACATCTGGCGACGCAAAGGCTGTGCAAGACTTTTTATACAAAAAGTTGATTGAAGTACCCATCAAATGCGTTGAGGGGGTTCTATACGTGCGCATTTCATGCCATATCTACAATGAAATCGACGAGTATCAAAGGCTCGCAGAAACACTGCTCAGATTCCCAACATCGCAGTTATGATCAGTTTATTGTGCAGCTATCTTTCCCCTTCTAACTAGTCGCTGGATGATCTAGATTTGAAGAGATCTTTCATTCATTTGTACTGCGTGACTACCAAAATATTTTCAATCATTTACGGGAGAAGTAAGCAACAAACGATGAATACTGCAGCGTTAAGTAGACTCATGAAATTCGCTTTTACCCCATAACAGGCACGGAATGAATAGTGATCTAGTACGAGAACCCCTTTTCTTTTTGAAGATTTTTAACCTTCTAGACCAAAAGGAAAAATCGGGAAACAATTTGTAGTCTGAGAGAATGTTCCTTTTTCACGTCAACAGATCATTAGGCTTCCCATACTACGCGTTCCGCACCAATTGAAATTACATTTCACAGGGCATTCTGAATGTTAGCACCGTTGGCCTGTGTAGAAATGACTACTGCAGTTTTGGATTGAGTTAACATTCTGAATGTTTGCAGGGTTGGCATCCTCTTTTTTGGAAACAAGACCAAAATTATTTGTTTTTGGATACTGCTAGTGGCTACCAAATGAAGAACGAGGATAATAGTAGGATCTGTTCTACGTAGGCCTACAGTGATATACTAACATTCCAAACCTTATCGTCAAGTCAACATTGGGAACCTTGATTCTAACATGCGGAATGCCCTGTGAAACTAATTTCAATTGGTGCGCAACGCGTAGTACCATGTCATTTCACATTATTGCCGTTACAGGTTCGCGATGAATTATTTTGTCGATGAAGTTATGGTCCTCAGTGATTGCGGCATCGGCAAAAATCGTTTGTGGTGGTAGTAGGAGTACGAGCTGTACGCACGTACCGCAGTCTGATCAAAACGAAGGGAGAAAAATCCGATTTGGCATTTGGCTGGTATGAAACTCGTGGGTGAAATCTTCCGCGAGTGTCATTTTTTGATCAGTCACACTTCCATAAAATGCGCCACGAGTGCTCGTAGTCGTCGTTTTCACCTTCTCACTTCTTCTGGCTCTGTATTGGCATGGTTACAGTACTTCTTTCAATTTGAAAACATATTCAGTTACTTGGCACACTCGTCGTCATTCTACTCCCATTCTGGATGTTGCCCTCGCACCTAGCATTGCTTTCTTCATCATCCCCTCACACCCATTCCAATTACTATTTTACGTCTACTGTATAATTTTCACAATGAAGTCCTTGTCTCAGAATCACATACCACGATCGTTGACCAGTCTTCGAGCTCGACAACCAAACGATTTCAGTTGTAACCAGAACAAGCATCACCGACAGCAGCTACAAATTCAGCAGAATCCGAACGGTCTTGTCAATACCAGTAATATTTCAAGTGGCAGCAACAACCTCATTCAGAGCAATTCAATCCAGAATCAGTTCACAGCACTCTCTAATCAAAAAGAAGCCTTCGTGAGCGAGAACAATTTGGCAAAGAAAGAGCTCCAACAAATCCAAAAGGAACATCAAAGTGTTAATATGGAGCACGATCATCTCATTGAATTAGGGCGCCAAGCCAAGGAACGACTCGGACAGGGAATGGAAAAGCTGGGAATCCTCAAGGAACAAGAGGCTCGTATCCTCCAACTAACGAAAAACGAGTTCCGCGCCATCCATGATTGCACCAATCACTCAAATTTGGTAAGTGTTCAGAAAATGAAGCTAGAATCCAACGCAACTATAAAGAATATTTCTCTGCTAGGCTCTTATCAGTTGCCAATCGCTAGATCCTGGTCGAACCACTCACCCGCAACATTTTTACCTGAAATATCAACATCAATCTATGATACAATGGTGTGCGATACGATGCCACACGGACGGATACTCAGCTGGACCGAATCAAACAAGAGACCTCAGAAAAGTACTCTGGTGAAATGGACCCTCTAAATTTCGAGCTCGCGGCCCTTTTGGAAGGGAGGCTCCAAAATGAGACCAAGCGGTGCCTTTCGTTGCGATCGATCGAAGCGATCATCCTTCCCGAAATCGATAAGGCCTCGAAGGAACAAAATAGACCGCAACTCTTGAGCGAAAAGGAAAACATCTACCACAGTATTGGGCGTCTACAAGAAGCAACGGCACAACGAAAAGAGATTATTGCACATCTACGCTACCTTTATGGAACTCTCGTTCAACAGAGAAAGTATGGTTCTACCGAAGGCAACTTGCATCGTTTGGAAAACAGAGTGACCGTTTCCACCAGAGATATATTCGAGACCGAAACGAACAAGGAACCATCGAAGCATATGGATTTATTCTACGGTCCACCCTGCGGGGAATAGATAACGCTCTAACCACACATAATAACCAAAAATGATCGATCGATAATCCTCTTCAACCTCAAATTCGAACTGATCTTCCGTTGGCTCCTTCACGCACCCTAAAATTGCGCGGAGGTGACAAATCTTCACGTCACGAAAACTTGAAAACAATGTGGTTTTCTTGATATTGTGTTTGACATTCAAATAATTAGCTTACTTTCTTACTCATCGAAATGCACGATAATCGATGTATTTTAGTTGTTGTGATCCAATCAAATCTAGGAAAAATAGACTTAGTCACGATCGTAGTTGAGGATGGGAGACAACCAACGTTCACAGAGCTCAAGATCCATCTTTTTGCGTTCTGCGTAGCTTGTGACTTGGTCCTTTCCAATCTGCCCAACAGCAAAGTATTCAGACTGGGGATGGGCAAAGACTAATGCCGAGACAGAAGACGCCGGCATCATACTCAAGGAATCACTTAGCTCAATGCCAGCGCTATCCTTCACCTTGACAATGTCCCACATGGTCGATTTTTCGGTGTGATCGGGCTGCGAAGGATATCCAGGGGCGGGACGGATTCCGTCGTATTTTACCTTCAGCAAGTCGCTTTCATCCAGTTGTTCGTCCTTGGCATAACCCCACAGATCAATACGGATTTCACGATGCAGGAACTCGGCAAAGGCTTCTACAAAACGATCCGCAAGCGCCTGGGCCATAATCTTCGAATAATCGTCGTTCTCGGACTCGTATTTGGTAACAAGAGCATCACAACCGAAGCAAGAAACAGCGAAGAAACCAATGTGATCGCTGTAACCCTTTGGTGCGATGAAATCGGCCTGGGACAAGTACGGATCATCTGATTCCTTTTCGGCTTGTTGTCTCAACATGCAGAATTTGGCAGCGATCTTTCCCGCCGCTCGATCTTCTTCACTTTCAAAGACGTCTACGTCTTCTCCACATTCGCTTCTGTTGGCTGGAAAAAGACCCGTGACTCCCTTCAACCACATGCTTCCATCTTCAATAATCTGCTTCATCATGTCTTGAGCGTCGTCAAAAAGTTTCTTCGCCTCTTCACCGACAGCCTTGTCATTGAAAATCTTTGGATACCCACGGTTGGGATAACGACCACGCAACTCCCAAGTTTGGAAAAAAGGATTCTATGAAAGACAAGCGAAATATATAATCGGATGCGTGAGAATCAATGGCAAAAACATACAAATTTGAACTATGCTACATGTATTTATACGTACCCAATCGATGTAAGGAACAACATCTGCGAGGTTCACAGAATCAATGACAGTAATACCGAGCTTATTTGGGGTAGGAGCGGGGGGAACAGCATCGAAATCAATCACCTTCTTCTCGGCCTTCGCCTCATCAAAAGTCAAAAAATTGCGGTCCTCGAGTCCAGCATAGTAATCCTCTCTCATTTCGTCATATTCCTCTTCTAAATCTTCAACAAATTCAGCCTTGTTCTTGCCCAGCAAAGAAGAGACAACCGTGACTGAACGAGATGCATCAAGGACGTGAATAACAGGATGGTCGCTGGAAAAGAAGTTTGGTGCGATCTTCACTGCCGTGTGCATCTTCGATGTAGTAGCTCCACCAATCATAAGTGGCTGTTTGAAACCGCCCTTGAACAGTTCTTTGGCGACAGTAACCATCTCGTCCAATGATGGAGTAATTAGACCAGAAAGACCAATAACGTCGACATTGTATTCTTTTGCTTTTTCCAGGATAAGCTCACAAGAACACATCACACCAATATCATAAACTTTGTAATTGTTGCAGCCTAGCACCACCGCAACGATGTTCTTTCCAATATCGTGGACATCACCTTTCACCGTCGCCATCAGAACTTTTCCTGCAAAGTTTGAATCATCATTTTCGTCGACTTCGTCAGGATCGAGTCCTTTCGCGATCAAATTCTGTCTCTTTTCTTCGTCCATGAATGGAAGCAAATACGCCACGGCTTTCTTCATGACACGTGCGGATTTGATAACTTGAGGAAGAAACATCTTCCCAGCTCCGAATAAATCACCTACGACATTCATTCCATCCATCAGTGGACCTTCAATGACTTCCAAAGGTTTACTGCATTCTTGTCTTGCTTCTTCAACATCTCCATCGACGAACTCAGAAATACCATGGATCAAGGAATGTTCTAAGCGCTTCTTCGGAGCTTCTGTCCTCCACGACTTTTTCACAACTTTGGGACCCCCTCCCTTCTTTCGAAGTTCAATGGCCTCTTTCTCCCTCTTCGTAAGATCGAGCATTTTCTCAGTAGCATTATCGTCAAGATTCATGATCAGGTTTTCGGCACACTCCCGAATATCAGAATCTACCTCCCTGTACATGAGCATCTCATGCGCATTGACAATACCAACATCCATACCAGATTCAAGAATGGCGTGATGCAAAAAGACAGCATGAATAGACTCGCGGATCTTTGTTACACCACGGAATCCAAAAGACAAGTTGGAGATACCACCACTGATCTTTGCATAGGGACAAATCTCTTTGATAGT
>CAACVS010000013.1:67788-78818 GCA_900660405.1 Pseudo-nitzschia multistriata | reverse complement strand
TGAACTTTTCTCCTCTGAACTCAGCTTCATCAAGCTTGTTCTTCTTGGCATAATTCTGAATCATAGTTCCCATAGCTCCATCATACATGGCAATCCTGGTGGTGAAGAGTTTGGTGATGTATGTTCGGAGGCTATCCCTTCCTCTTACAAAGTAGGGAAACCCTTCAGGATAAAGCGTAGGATCTTGAGAATAGTCAATGTTGACATCTCCCATGGTTGACTTAGCTCTCTCTGCAATGATCTTCTCGTGTGTGAGCTTGGTATAATCATAATGACTTGGGACATGGTTACGAGCGCAATCTGATACAGGAAGAGGGGGCTCCGTTGCGGGACGTGGCTCCACATCGTCGTAACTGAACTTCTTCCTCGGGAAGAGCTTCGAGGGTGTTGGGGCCATCTTGTTTATTTTTTCAGCCTTCTGCCCTACCTGCTAAGATCTCTTTCGTCCAAAATCGCCTTTCGTTGTTCGATGTTGGTTTCTCTTGCGTTTCGATGAAACCGTACGAATGAGTAGAGTGGACGAAAGCAAGTGGTGCTGAGATGGGGGAAGGGCTTCAACAAACGGTAGGTACTACGGTACAGTCTTCGATACGAAATTATCTGAAATCTCGAACGAATAATAGGTACGGAAAACGGTGAACAGCTAGACGAGGCCGTGTGGAATTTTGTCGCGGAATGATGTGTTTGGATGTTGCGACGAAGCAGTACGGTAGTAGTACCAGTATGTTTAAACAACATCCTCCAATGCAGGCGTAGAACGTACAGTAGACAGTACCGAACGTTCAGATTCTTTCTCAACCACGGAATTCAACATCACTTTCTGTCCCTCGTTACGAAAATCACACCAGGGGTCATAATTCGTCTTTTGCGGTACGCTGCAAGTGGAAGTCGAACCAGACCTTTTTCCTACTGTACCGGTAGTACCGGTACTTTGTACATACTGTAATAGTTTGTATGTATTTTCCATATGTATTTCATGTATGTATAGTACCTATTTTTAAAAACTGTTAAGCGAAGAACCCAAGATTATTTCCTCCGTCCGGAAATCACCGTCCCCTAACACTCAATTCGAATGGTTCTGATTTTAGTCAACTTATCTTGTTTAATGCTACTTGAATATGTTGTGGCTTTTAATGTCGTAACAGGAATAATAAAGTTATAAACCTTCAAATGGGGCTATTTTTAAATGCCATTTTTAAGTTACCCATTGAAAGGGCTCCAATGGTCTTTTTGATAAGCCGCTACTTGCACATGATAGCCAATACTTACTAGTAGTATTATTGGAGACTATACTTTAGATTAGTACTAGTAGTATTGTTTGATTTCTTATATTGGTCATTTGTATTCAAAAGAGGTCCACCATACCATTGTCGAAATTGAATTTGCCGTGTCAATAGGGTGTATTTTCATGTGTCAAAAATTAATTTTTAATCACATGCATGCAAATTCCTAGTTGGTAGTACTGTTTGTACATATTCTACACAGTCATCATATTGTAGTGGGGGTTAAATTAAATTATTTGATGCTTTGAGTAAGTGGTAAGTAAATTAGGGGACTATCATATCCAGACAGTAAAATTGCAGTCACTGGACAGTCATTGTCAGATGGAGAAAGTATTACAGAGAACATAATTTTAAAAGACACAAAATTTTAAGGGACAAGATTGACGTGTGGTCATCACATCACTCATTACATGGAAACAGTTTGTCACTCATAACATCCCATAACATTGAACAACACCAGCACAAGGACATCAGAGTGACACAATAATAAAAAGATGAGACAGCAAAAGGAAAGGGCAAAATGAAAGGAAACCACAAAATGACAAAGCAAAACAACAAGGAACAAAACAACACGACAGCAAATCAAGGAAAGGACAAAAACAAAAAAAGAACACCAAAACATTTTGAGGTTGTGAGTTCAAATCCTAGCACAGTTTCATTTTTTTTATTATTTTTTAAAAGTTGAGGTCATGAGTTTGAAAGTTGAGGTCACGAGTTCAAAAGTTTCATTTGCAGTTTTTTTCCTTTTGAGTCTCGAAAGAGGAATGAAATTGGAATTTTTCATTTTTTTTCCTTTTGAGTCTCAAAACAGGAATGACTTTGGAATTTTTCAATTTTTTTCTTTTTGAGTCTGAAAACTTTTAACTGAATTTCTGTTGTGTTGTGAATTTGTGAAGATATTACAGAAATATTTTTAACTGTAAAAGGAACTGGTGATCTTCTTCCAGAATTGTCCAAATGGGAAGTAAAAAATATGATTGACAATGGAAAGCTATACTGTGATGTTGGAAGTATTCCATTGCAAAGTAAGAAGGAAAAGCAATCTTTTTCCCATGTATTCTCMCAGCAAGATATACGTATTATGCATGTGCATGTGGACAGCTGTTCAAGCTAAGTGATCACAAAGTCATTCCAATTCATTTGAAAAACTGCAAAAAAATAAAGATCAAGTGAGTGATCCAGAGAAGGAATACATTAAGGAAGATGATGGAGATTTCAAGCCATTCACAATGGACATGTATGAGGAATTATACTATGAATCTGCTCCATGTTTAAGTTCAAGTGGAAATATGTGTTGGTTATGCTGCATGAAGCAGTGAAAAGATGTGTACATGTCTGTGGATTGAGAGGTTGCAGGAAAACCATTGCAACTCATTATTGTAAAGAAGCAGGGTGCTATTTTCTTGAAAAAAATTTGAAGGAACATTTCCAAACAAAGAGATGTACAGTTGTATTGAGGAACAAAGGGGATAAGTTTAAGTTTTCCAAAAACCACAAGTCAAATTTTCATGAAGAGGTTTCAAAGAAGGAAGTGGAAGGTTTCATTGAAACCTGATGTATTCCATGACAGAAGTGTTTTTTTTTGTCTCCTCAAGTTGGTGCAAGTGTTTCAAGTTTCAATTTGTTAATGGATGAGTGTGAGAAGCTTCATACCTAAGTTACAGATCATTGGATGGGGGTGAAAGCTCTGATAGAAGGTTGCAGTAGCAAGCATGCATGTGCAATTCAAGGAAAGTGATGTGAATTGATGCTTGACTTCAACCTGAGGAAAATGAAATCTGCCAAAGTGTCATTATTTGATAAAGATGATTCAACAGGTATTTCTTCAAGAGTTGTGGGGTACCAAGGCAGAAAGCGCCAAAGAGGCCCAGCGTAGTAGTTATTGTGATAAATTTAATGTTTAGTTGATAATTAACAATTTTTCAATAGATAGTAATATTACTACTACTATGTGAGAAATAGAAGTAGTAGTAGTAGAAAAAGTAGTACTACTAGTACTTGGTGTAAATTCAGTAGTACAGCTACTACTGCTTCAATACTACTACTACTTCTTCTTCTACTATTTCTATTTTCCACATACTAGATGTACTGTTTGTATGTATCATTGTATGTATCATTGTGTGTATCACCCTGTGTTTTGCTATGTGTATTGATATGTGCATTGCTGTGTGTGTCGCTATCTGTAGTGCTATGTGTATTGCTATGTGCATCGCTATGTGCATTGCTATGTGTATCACTATGAACCTTGGCTGCTGTGTGTATTGCTGTGTGTATTAATGCGTGTATCACTGGTGGTGCGTGTATTGATGTGTGTAGCAGTGGGTGTATTGGTGGGTGTATTGGTGGGTGTACTGGGCCAGCAGCATGCATCCTCAGAATGTGTCCATTCTTCAGAGGTGCTTGCCCCCAGTTCTTGCTACAGATCTTCTGTACTGAAGCACCAGTACTGCTGAGGAGATCATTGCATTGGGCCAGCTGCATGATACCTCTTTAGAACACATTCATTCCTCAGAGGTATTTGCCCCCAGTTCTTACTACTGATCTTTTGTTGCACCAGTACTGAACCAGTTCTGTAGTTGAGCTTGCTGTTGTACCTACTACTAGATGGGAACAACTCCAGTAAGTACAGAATACTCTAAGTAGTTTAAATAACCAGCACAATCTGTACCTTTTGCAGCTACTCACAACATGACTCTGGCTATTGTAATGACTACTAGTAGTACTTTGTATCTTATGGGGACTTGAACCCAGTAAGTACAAATTTATGTAAACCACTCAACCACTACTACATGCTATTACTAGTAGAACTGACTGTCGTAAACTAGTATAGATGTTTCTTAAATATGTTTTTTCATCAATCTACTGCTGCCAACACCTCCAATACTGAGACCACCAATACAAATACTAATAGTAATAGTAGCATTTTCTCTAACCATAGCTCTAACCATAGCTCTAACCATAGCTCTAACCATAGCTCTAACCATAGCTCTAACCATAGCTCTAACCATAGCTCTAACCATAGCTCTTCTAGCCCCTCTAGCCCCTCTAACTCCTCTAACTCCTCTAGCTCCTCTAGCTCCTCTAGCTCCTCTAGCTCCTCTAGTTCTAGCAATATCAATATTTATTTAAAAAATTCTTAATATTATGTTTAACCTCCTGAACTAGAAGAGGCACTATATGGCCAGATCCATAGCTTCACCTGACTATGGAGAAGAATGCTCCTAGCTGCTCCAAGGGGCACCGCCTCCCTCCAAGGAGGTTTTGTGGACGCGCGACCAAGTTTTATGCACACTAAAAAAAATCTTAATATTATTTTTCACCTCGTGAACTAGAAGAGGCGCTATATGGCCAGAACAACTACTTTTGTTGGAAAGTATGCTTCTAGCTGCTCCGAGGGGCGGCAATTCTCTCCAAGGAGTTTTGATGGAGGTGCGACCAAGGTTTTATGCACACTAACAGGCCACTGAAGGCCTGAGGCTGGATTCAGAGGACATAAAAAGGGGTTGGTTCACAGTTTTGATGGATGAGAACCATGCCAATATTGTTTCAAAGGGCACTGCCAAGCCAAAATGCATGTCCCATTGCAGTGATCAAGGAAATGAGTGCCAAGCACACTGCCAAGCCAATTAAGGCAAGTCACATCCCAGTAGGCAAGGACACACATGGTGGAGTTGTCAAAAAGAAAAAAATGAAAAAGAAAAAGAAAAGCCAAAAGAAAAAAGAAAACTGACACACTTCTTTCAAATCACAGCTGAGCCCTCCCCTGAGGAGCAACTGTTTGTGGAGCATCTTCTTGGAGAAGAAACTTGGGATAGATTGACAAGATCTATATGCAGGGTTAAATACTGGGGGCTGGGGTTGTTATTGTTGCTTTCCAACATGAATGTCAGAAACAACAACAATGGTGACCAGAAAACACTGCTGGGGCGTCCAGTCCTTAAGATCTGGGGATGGATCCAGCTGGGGCAAACTGCA
Source organism: Pseudo-nitzschia multistriata (assembly GCA_900660405.1). NCBI lineage: Eukaryota > Bacillariophyta > Bacillariophyceae > Bacillariales > Bacillariaceae > Pseudo-nitzschia > Pseudo-nitzschia multistriata. The sequence continues at coordinate 73,560 of CAACVS010000013.1, read as the reverse complement.
CACAGCTGGTGGAGGAAAATACTGGTGGGAATGATGCTAATCCTATCAGCATCATCTAAATAGGATTGCTTGGTTGCTGTTGCTTGCCAACACAAATGCAAGAAACATGACCAGAATCTGCTTCCGGTCTGTAAGGAATACTGGTGGAGCTGCATGGAGATGCTGGGGAATCTTGTTCTTGAAACTGAGTATGATGTAGCATAAACTCCAGCTGTTGTTCTTCAATAGTTTTTGGTTGAATACTGGTAAGGGCTGGGGTGTTGTTGTCCAACACAAATGTCAGAAACAACAACATTGTGACTGGAATCTTCTTCTGGTCCGTAAGAACTGGGGATGGATCCACAAGCTGGGGCAAACTGCTACCAGCTGGGGAATATAAATAAACTTGTTGGAATAGTCTTGGTTAGATTGCTTGCTTACTACCCTTTCACTATTACTACTACTTTTTCTGAAGCTATTTCTATTTTCCACATATTTGTACTATTACATATAGTACTAGCTACTACATTAGTAGTATTACTGCTACATGGAAAATAGAAGAAGTAGTAGAAAAAGTAGTACTACTAGTTATTCTACTACTGCTGTGATTTTTGGGAAATGAAAGGAAAATAATTGAAGTTAAGTTGGTAGTGGCTCAAAACAAAATATCTGTAGTATTCCTTTATTCAGTTCCCTCCTACTATCAGTCTCAAAAACTCGATACTAGATGTAGGGGCACCACCTACTTTTCTACTTCCAAAGGAAACTCACCCAATGTACCTCCAGTTCAACCTCATTATTCAATTGATTTGTTTGATTTGACAATGCTTCCCAAACATCCATTTCACCCTCTTCATTTCACCAATCCTTATTAAAGATCAAGAAAGCTGCACGCTTTGCTCAACAGACAGGTAATGCTGGATGGTGTTTCAATTCATATATACAAATCTCACATGGCTGCTTCTTGTCCAGGAATGAAAGAAGCCAGTGTAAGGTGGCACAAGGACAAGAACAATGAAGACCAAAAGAACAGGAATAAAATGTCTACTGCAAGATTCTTCTCCAAAGTTTGAAGGCGACAAAATTTCACCTGGCATTTGTGTCTGACAGCAACAATAACAACCCAAGCCCCAGATATCCAACCCAGACCTTTCATTGCATGTTGGAGTTTTTGCTTGATTTGCTGCATACTCCATACTATCCCCCTGTTACTGATGATCTCAGAGAGGATTTACGTCTATCCCCTGTTCCTTGACAAGCTATTTCTTCTTTTGCTAATAATGTTGTTGTTTCTGGTATTTGCACCCAATAGCAACAACACCAACCCAAGTTTAAAGCATCCAATCCAGATATTTCTCTTGAAGAACAACACCTGGAATATATGCTACATACTACTCAGTTTGAAGAAGCTTCCCCAGCCTCAGCTCCATGCACCAATTCCAGTGAAAAAACTCATTAACACAACCTCCAGGGTAGGGGCCTGCCACTCCTCCAGTTCTTCAACCATACAACCTAACTTTAACACACTGCACACAGGGTATATTCATTACTATAAGAGGAAGGGGATCCGGAAGTTGCGGATTGATCAACTGGGTATTTTGAAAAAATCCAGCTTTTTGCTACATTTTTGACCATGAACAACAACAACAGCAGCAGCAGTAGCAACAACAGCAGCAACAAAAGCAGCAAAAACAGCAGCAAAAACAGCAGCAAAAACAGCAGCAACAACACCAGCAACAACAGCAACAGCAACAATTACCACCACCTAAGCCCCCATCTAGATATTTTAGATCTATCTCCAACCTATTTACCCATGCCCTCCCATCTAAACAGCATCCTGCTTGCAATACCATCAATAAGCTTGTCTAAAATCCCTTCTCCACCAGGAAGAGGAACCACAGACAGTTGCTCCTACAGTAATACTGCAACCATTGACACTTTTACCTCAAAACTACCCACAACTGGGAACTACAAGTCAGTTTATTGAGCTATATTTTTGTTGTTGGCTTTCTTTTTTCTCTTGGCTATTCTTTTTTATTTTAATTCTTCATGACTACTTTACCACCTGCATCCTTGTCCACTGCAGGAGAGCTTGCCTTTAATTGGTTTTTCAGTGTGCCTATTTCCTTGTTCACTGTGCTGTGACTTGCCTTTTGGCTTGGCGGTGTCATGGTGTGGCTCTTGTCCATCTAAACCATGAACCACCACCCTCTATATGTACTTAGTCCACCAGTAACCTGCCTTAGTTGGCTTGTCATTATGTATAGAGGAACTGTTTGCACCTCCTCCACAAAACTTCCCCAGAACAAGGTACTGTCCCTTGGACCAAGTACTAGAAGTATTCTTCTTGTTCCTAGTCAGGAGAAGTAATGGTTTTAGCTGACATAGTCCCTCTTCTAGTTCACAAGGTTAAATATGATATTAAGAATTTAAAATATTTAATTGTGTGAAATAGAAGAGGCACTGGGGTCACCTGAACCATCACTCTATGGAGAAGGATGCCTCTAGTACCAGTAGTTGTTGCTCTGAGGGACAGCACCTCAAAGAAGGCACAACTGAGAGGTACCAGTCCATTTGTGTCTAGTTTAATTAGTATATTGGCCAGTAAGGTAAATCAGCAGTAATTTTATCAGCTTTACTACCAGCTACCTATTACTAATACTGTTGTCATCAAGTCCAATGTCAGTTATATTTTCATGTGTTTAGTACATGGGGATGTGTGCACATCATTGTTCAGTGTCTCCCCACAAATAGAATAGGCCAATGATTTTTGGACAGAATCAAGACTATCAACAATACCACCTTCTTCCCGCAAAGAATGGTGCCCATTTATCATGTCTCCATGTTTGAAGAACAAAACAACAAAATACTACAAAGTTATATCAACACACAAGGGCTCCTGGTAGTACCTGACTCTGAGTAGTTTATTTACTGTGTACACCTGTACTAATTTATGTCTTCTCTACACTCATATGTTTCGACTTAACTCGATAAATTATGTTGCCACATAACTATGTATCATAGGAATTTATTGAGTACATTTATTGATTACTTCTTGTTGTAATAAATAAAAAATGGAATTACATAGATAGGACCATCCAAATTCCCTCAATTTGTATGTGGTGGTAACAACTTCCCTATCCCTCATGAAGGTTCTGGGAACAATTATTTTTATGACATCCATGGTGTGCTAGAACAAATGGTCCAGAAATCTGTATGTGATGCAAGCAATTTAATGCAGTACTAGTGTGAGTTGTGATTACTAAACTAAGACACACTGGCAAGATTAAAATTCTCAAGATAGCCTAAAGAATACACTACAATTGCCAGCTTATTGGATTATGCTTGTGCTGGTAGCACTGGTTTTATTGAAGTGTTTTTAAGACTTGATCGTTTTACTAGTAATCATATTAACTGTGTACAAGAGAATAAGAAACTGACAATAATTGCAACTATCGTTCGATGCTGCAAACCACTGGTACTTGTACAAAGCAGTCTTCAATCCGATGTCATCACGTTCTTGCTAGTATGCAATACTCACTTGCCGCCTTCCTTGGTAGAGGATTCCTTTTGCACGAAGTAACAACAACGACAATGTGAAGGAAGTGCCGACGAGACGTAAATGAGCCCGAAGACGTTGCCGTATTATAATGCAATACCAATGATTACCAATACTACCATGTAACCAATCCAAAGAAATTCATAATTCCGTAGGAGAGTATTCGTGTACGGCTCAGTATTAATATAAAACAGAAAGTTTTGCTTTAGTGCATGACTTCGTAATACTCCAAGCTCAACATGCAAACAATCGGTACTCTATCCCAGAATAATCCGAACAGACCCAGTCGTCAAAAAGCCTACTACAGTCGCTTGAGACTCTTCTTCTTCTTCAGCCTCCCGCTAACCTGCTTTGCGCCAATAGACTTGGACGAAATACTATTAGAATTTTTGCTTCCGAGAGGGTTCATACCGGGCTCAATTCGAGACTTTCGTCGCTGAGGAGAATCATGTTCGTCGTCCTTCAGATCTGCCTTTCTTCTCTTGTCATCACCTTCAGACATCGCGGAAGAATTTGGGCGGCCATGAACATCAGCCATGAGGCGAGCGCGCTTCGAGTACTCATCGTAGCTTTCCATGAAAAGCTTCCCAGCCTCGTCGTTCAAGCTGCTTTCCGGGAAGGGATTGATCAAAAGACAACGAATCACGCTCAAAACATGGGCAAAAGTGGTATCCGGTGTCCAGTCCTTTTTCAGTGTGTTTACACAGATAGCTCCAGTTGTCATGTCTACATTCGGATGGTATATCTTAGTTAAAAAAAAACCGCGCGGAGGTGAAGCCGGGAACTCGACGCCTAAGACCAGTTTTAAACGAAAGTAATGGTTCTCGTACGGTGTTCCCTGCGGTCCTTCGACCTCGGCCTATACGTGTATGAAACAAACGATTTGTATGATGAGTTGCTTGTACACAGATCGTACCTGGTTCTCGATGATTGTACCAGTACAATTAATATCCAGGGCACAATGTGCCGTTTTGACAGAAAAGAAACATCATTGCTGATTGGTGTAGAAGTATGGATATCCGAAATTTACTTTCGTAACCTAGCAGAGACTGAAGTTAACCGAATAGACCTAGAATTGGACTAGTCGATGCAATACTCCGATGCTATCGCTACCGCTGAGCAAAATCAACTTACCACTATCTCCCCTAGGCTGGATGGCATTCCGGTTTCTGGATCGACTACCAGATTGATACCACCTGGCGGGGTTTTCATCAAATCGCGAACCTCTTTTGAAACTCTTGCAATAGTACGCGGAGGGAGATTTTCGACCGAACTAATACTGCCGGTACTGCTGGATCGACTGTAAGCGCGGTATAACGACCCTCTAGCAACACTACTCGACGCTGAAGACATGATGATGTTCTGTTCAATGTTTGATGTGAATGCGTTCCGATTGACTGATACGATGTATCGAAAGAAATACAATATGCTAATAATGGAGAAACTGGGGAGGGGTTGCGTTGAGTGTCGACTTATGTGAGACACGATTGAGATACGATACTTGCATGTATCATACTCCCATATTCTCTGTATTCGAATACCATGCGACACTTTCGATGTCCTGTCAATCAAGAGTACGTAACGTACCGAGCCAAACGATAGAAGTTCTCGTACTCGTACTACTTTACTCGTACTCGTACGGTTGCAGCTATCAATTAAAGTACGTAGTCTTGAAGGTAGCACGTACTGGGAGCCGTATTGTCGTACTGGTGCCGTCCGATCTTAGCATACGTAGATTTTCATCGATTATGATTCGCGCGCTCTGTACATTCGTTAAGAATCTGTTGTAACGGATTTTCTGGCGAATAAAAACGTCCGCCAGCCGAGCCTCAACTTTCGTGTGCTTCTCATTTTTTGTTCCTCATTTTTTGTTCCTCATTTACTTTGAAGTCGAAGTCAATGAAAGTGCCGTGCGTAGTCCGTCCCACGAGCTATCGTGAGGAACTTTGAGCTACTACTAGTAATACCACATTCTTCACGAGAATTATTTAGTGAAAGACATCACTTTTAACTGTACCATTTAACATTACACTAGATAGAAAGAATATGCCCATTTCACATAGAAGGTATTGGACCATTTCTATTACTCTAAATAGTACAGTAGTAGTACTAGTACTACTAGTAAATGTATCCTAAAATAGTAGTAGCACAAATGTGGTTGTCCATCTACAAATCTCTTCCTGCTGCTGCTGCTGCTGCTGCTGCTACTACTACTACTACTACTACTACTACTA
>CAACVS010000013.1:38258-67673 GCA_900660405.1 Pseudo-nitzschia multistriata | reverse complement strand
ACTACTACGACTACTACGACTACTACGACTACTAGTAGTAGTAGTAGTTAGAAACCAAAAGGAGGTGGCAAGCCAAGAGAGAACAAGCACCAGATGTGCACCACCAGCACTTGTGCCCTTGTTGGTTGAGAAGTCTTACTCTAAATATAGTACTACTAGTACTAGTAGTAGTTGTTGTACTGCTACTACTAGTTAGAAACCAAAAGGAGGTGGCAAGCCAAGAGAGAAGCACCAGATGTGCACCACCAGCACTTGTGCCCTTGTTGGTTGAGAAGTCTTTACTGGTAGTAGTAGGACTCATGGATCTATAGCTAAAGTCATCTCTTCTGTGGTACTATTTAGCCTTACATCTACTATGACATACAAATGGCTCACATTTTTATGAAAATCTCCTGTTGCCACCATGCATGGTCACTGTTGTTCCAAATCAGCAAGAAATTAATGATTTTGTTAGTGCTGCTTTTTAAAAAAGAATTGGACAGCAAAGAATGTGGGCAGCAGGAGATATTCCTCAAGGTAAAGATAAGAAGAGTCCAACTAGTGGATTATACACCAATAAAGATTCTTCAACTTGCAGGTACAGGATACTTGTGTGAAGAGTGAACAAAATCTTAATATTATATTATTATGTTTAACCTTGTGAACTAGAAGAGAGCACTATATGGCCAGAACCATTGCTGCTCCTGACTAGGGAGAAGAATACTCCTAGCTGCTCTGAGGGGTGGTGCCTCCTCCCTCCCAGGACCTCCAAGGAGGGGTTTGTGGAGGAGTGACCACCAGGTTCTACTAGTATGCATACTGACAAGCCAATTAAAGTAGGATACATAGAAGGAGTTGGTTGACAGTTCCAATGGATGAGAGCCATGCTGTGATCATTTCAAAGTACACTGCAAAGCCAAAAGGCAAGTCACACCACAGTGAACAAGGAAATGAGTGCTAAGCACACTGCTAAGCCAATTAAAGCAAGATCACCTGGGGTGTACAAAGACACAGGTGACAAAGCCCAAAATTATAGCCAGAAAGAAAAAGAGCACTTCACAAAGTGACTCAAGCCCAAACATGGAGGTAGCAGTGCCATTGGTGGCAACATTGCTGTAGGAGCAACTATCTGTGAAGCCCCTTCTTGGAGAAGAGGAGAATTGGTGGGGATAGATTGATAAGATCCAGAATGGGGTTTGGGTGGGTGATTTTGCTATCCAACACAAATGTTGGAAACAACAACATCTTGATTGGAAGACACCATTATGGCCAGATCCACCAGGCTTTTTTGTGTTAAAAGGGGGTAGGGGGCTAAGAGGATTCATGCTCTTGTACGGGACCAGTGTTGCGGTAGTGATACCCAGCACATTAGTCTGCCAGCAGAGACAACCTTCCCTGTCAACCTTCCCTCTTTGTAGCTACTTTTTTGGTGACAGGAGATAGAAAGTCAAGAAGACTAAGAGTATTGTATTTGGTTTTCTTTCTTTTTGTTCCTTGGCACCATTGTTATCAGACCCCCCTCTTTTTGTGTGGCACTGTTGTTGACAAAGCACCATTTTGTTTTATCTTCTGGTTCTTTCTACTCTCATGTTTGCAGTGGTATTTTTTTTGTAAGTTTTGCTGGCTTTCTGTTCCCCTGTCTTACAAGGGATCAGTGGAGGGACTCAAATATTTTAGTTTGACATTCTATTCTAATTATAATAACTCTAGAGACACAGAGGAGCCAATCGTGCCTCTAGACCTGGTCTGTCCAGATCACATCAGTCAAAAATTAACATTGCCTGTCAGTCCAACTCTGTTGAAAATGGAAAATTCAGAGTAGTAACAAAAGCACCCAATACTTCAAATTTCAGGGCAGTACAACCTAAAGCCAGGACTGAATGAATTCAGTCAAGGGACATGTCAGTAACAACAGCATCTGTACCAGAAGATCCATCCTGTTGTACTTCCAGAGGAAACAAGAAGACAATCTGGATCTATGCAAAGATCTACTATATCATGACAAAGAAGAGGATAAAGATATTAATGATGACAATATCTAAGAGACCTCTGGAGGCAAGACTTGGGTTGTTGGTGTCAGACACAAATATCAGAAACAAGAACATCCTGACTGAAGGCTTCTGGTTTGTAAACAGTACTGGAGCTGCTGTTAGTGCACAGAGGTAAGGCTGGGGAGTCTACTTGAAACTGCAGGTAGCATATACTTCAGGCATTGTTCTTCCAAGGAAACGTCTGGGTTGGATACTGGGGGCTTGGGCTGTTTTGGTTTTTGGACATGAATATCAGAAACATACTTCCATAGGAACAGGGGATGGATTTCACTGAGGCAAACTGCTATCCACAAGGGACACGGGAGGAGTGGTGTTGACCTCATTATCAGCTTGATTGGATTACTTTACTAATAGATGCCAGGGAGATGGATTTTCCCCTTCAGAAGGGGATATTACCATGGTGGTTTGGATGACAGAAAGTGCAGATCAGGTATGTACGTGTTGGAATTAGTCGGAATAATGGGTGATAATTTTCAGAACCAAAAAGTGCAAGTTAATTTGGCATGGTCTTGGTACTTCATTAGTTGAAATGGTACTGACACCAGCACTCCAATGCTGAGAGAGGGATGATGATAGTTGTTCTCTTTAATACTGGCCTGTTGAGCAAAATATTTGGTCTCAATTTTGGCAAATCTTTGTGTTGAGTCATTCCATAGATATTCATTTATGAATTCCAATCTAAGACTATGTGAGGATTTATATCATGTGAGCTAGTCAATTAAAAAATGATCTGGATAGTCTGTCAAAAGTAGATTGTGTAGTATTGGCAATAACCCATTGTTGATACTGCTGATGTGATTACAGATTTTTTTTGTCAGAAAGTTTTAAAAATTACTTGAAAGGTTTGAATTTTTCAAGAGTTTGATTTTTGGTACTGTAGTCTGTAGTGCAGAAAAATGTTTGATTCGAATAATTTGTATTGTACAAATGCATGTATCATAGTAGAGAGAAGTCCCTTCACATCTGTTCAAAATGCACAAAAAAGGAATTTTGTTTGAGTTTTGGCGTTTAATGAGAGTTTGGGATGACAATAATTGGTGATAAGCAATCTCATTGTCTAATAATAAGTGCTCTGAATGAAGATAGAACATTTTTTTGTTTTGACTAGTTTGATTTAATCATAAGAAGGTGGAGACAGAGCATTCTTTCTTATTTAACTAGATTGAATACTTTTTTTGACTAGCTCAAATACGTTGAATTACCCCATTTTAGTGATTGGGTGAATCCCGATAATAGAATTGCTAAACCTGTAGATTTAGCACATTTGTTACTTTTATAATAATGGGAATCAAAATTAATGCAGACAGACTGAGAGGAAGGCCAGCTTCATCTCAATCTTTTTGGGAATCTGGAATACTAACTATAATTCAACATAAAGACTAAAAAGAGGTGTGCACTGCATGCACACCACAATGGACAAAGAAAACTTGAAATTTTCAACAATAGTATGTATTTTTGCATTATCACCGTTACACTATTAGTAGTAGTAGTAGTAGAAGGAAGACTCAAATTTCTGGTACTTACTCATAGTATCAAACATTTCCATCTTCCTTACACTATTAGCACCAGATGCACTATTATACCAGACATTCATCCTAGCAAGAAAGAAGGCCAGGACAATGGGAGTGGTGGAGGTCATCATGATGTACCATGACTAGCAGATGCAAAGCACAAGTAATCTACAAAAACTATCACCAGAAGAGAGGAGAAGGAGGGATAGGAGAACTCCCTGGCTTGCAATCCAATATGCAGATTCTCCCTTCCACAATCTCTTCCACTCAGGGCTTGATCAAGTGCTCCTCAACTGCTGTGGTGTAGACCACAAGGTCTTCAGGGAGCTCATTGATGTGTTTGTTCCTGTTTACAACAAATACACAGTCAATGCCAACAATGAGATTGTGGAAGTTCCTTGTTATCCCAGTGGCAAGCCCAAGGGGAAGAAGATGGAGGTTGACACAGTCTGTGCTACTGGGCTGGTCCTCTATTGGTACAGGACAAGAGGATCTGTTGTAAGGTCAATGGCCATGGCCATGGCCATTGGCTTGATGTCAACAGTGATGTACAACTGGCTCAAGTTTTCAATGAAAGTGCTTCTGTTTGCTCTTCACAAACACCCAGATGCCATGGTCAGTGTTCCAACTGAGCAAGAAGTGGATGGTTATGTTTAAGCTGCGGGGAACAGTATCCAAAGCTTTGAGAACATCACATTTGGACTGCTGCTGATGGGCTCAAAAGCGTCATTCAACAGTCAGAGGACTAGTATAAACAAAGAGCATTCTACAACGCTTGGAAGGAGAACACCTTTGTTAATAGTGTGTTTGTGTTTGCCCTGGATGGAAGATTCAGGATTGCAGTGTACAACTGCCTGGGTGCCTGGCACAAACGTGCAATTGCTGACCAAATTGTCTACAAAGGGATTTAGGAGGTCCGTGATGTGTGCAATGGAGCAAAGGTTGTTGTGGACTCAGCCTTTGCACTGAAGGATTACCAGCATAGCCTCATCAAGAGCTCGCAGAGGGATCCTGACAGAGATAACCTCCTAGTATTGTTGAACAGGGACACCACGTTCTCGAGACAGATATTGGAATGGGGGATGAGGATGGTTCAGAGACAGTTCCCATAGATCAAAGACCCTATGTTCTTGGAAAAGCTTGGAAAGAGGAGAATCATCATGAACCTCCTCATTAACTTGTACAACTTCCAGTGCAGTACCATAGGACACAATCAGATCCTTTCAGTCTTCATGAAGACAGTAGCAGTGACTACCAATGAGATTCCATATGAAACAGAGGGCCTTGTTGTAGAGGGCTTCTTCCAAGTTGGTTGGGGGATATCCCCAGATGGCAACACAGTGTTTTTGGGATGAATCCCACAGTCAATTTGTTGTTTTTGTTGCTGTGGTTGTTTTGAAAGAAAGATGTGTATAGTTAGAATCATTGATACACAATTGAATTGTTGATAGGGTAATTGGTAATTCCTATTGATTGCTATTAATAACCAATAATGGATACAGCAATTTGTATTGCAATCACAATCAATACAGCAATTGATTGTTTCACTCACAGCTGGATAGATCACCATGGTAGAAGAGCAGCAATGGTTTGTTTCATTAAACTCAGTTAAATGGAGGAGTATTCCTGTTGAAATAATGAACTGTACAGGGGGGGAGCTTAGCAGCAAGCTGCAAGCTGTTTCTTTTGGGTCTTCATGTATACCCTTGTGGCTCAGTAGCTGCCTTTGTTAACATGTTCATTGTCATTCCCAGAGCCTCCTTCCACATCTCATTAGTCTCTTTAGTAATTTGACTAGCCTCTCTAGCTATCTTACAATTCTCCTTGTCCATTTGTTGCTGGCTCCTAGTGTACTACTCATTAAAAGCAGCGGCATCAGGAACGCTGGATTTCTTTTCCTGATATGATCTCTTCTTGGCAGTAGGTGTGGATTCAATGAGAGATAGTATCAAGACATAAGTTGGCAATTCTCTACCAACACAAAGAGGAACAGTCAACACTCCTCCAACATCAGCAAGAGGCAACACTTCAGCAGATGATGCTTCTCCAGCATGAATAATCAATGCTCCTTCAGAAGCTACTTCAGGAGCCAGAACACCAGTCTATGGAACACCAATCTATGGAACACCAGTTGATGTTCTTCCAGAAGTCAATGAATGAAACACCTCCAGTTTTTGGCGCTGAAACCTCCACAGCCTCACTCTTAATGAAGCCTTTCTTCATATCAAAGTTCTCCTCTCCAGTACCAACAAGATTTCCCTTGTGACCAATCAAGATATGGGCTCTTTGTGCCATCTTCATGTACTCTGGCATGTCTTTATTTCCTGTTGAGCTCTTGATCCTCTTAAAAGGCACATACTAAGTCTTGATGAATTGCTGGCTTCTAAAGAAGTCTCTTCCACAATAAGATCCCAGTCATCTGTACTAATGGGAAGCCTCTCAAGTATCATTCCCATGAGACTGTATAGTTCATTGTGCAAGTAGTTCCAGCCCATGGTGCTGCCAGCACTCACCATCTTTTTTAAAATAGTGTGGGGGATTGGACAATGAGATGCCTCTTTGTGGTCCCTGGCCTCCTCCTCCTCTTGCTGTTGTTGCTCTCTTTGCTGCAACAAGAAGGAAAGGAAATAAAATGTAGAGATTAAGAGCATTGATCAKGACATTATTGATGTGCCTCAATAGTTAATAAAGGGGCCTTGGTGCCATTGTTAGAAGAGGTGCTTGTTGACAGAGACACCTCTCTTGTTGTTTAGAAAAACCTAATCTTAATTTTGTTGATCCCACCAGCAGTCTTATTTGGCAGGCCTTTCTGTCGAGTCTTTCAACGGACTCAAAATTTGATTTGTGGGTTCCATCATAGATTTTATTACATTTGATACCACTAGTTTGACTGCTATCAAATGTAATAAAAATTGTTACAGATGTCACAAGTTTTTGGTCTGTCAGTCTATGAAAAGTGCACATCTATTAGCGGGAAAGGCCCATTATCCTGAACTCGAAGAAAACGCCAAATCTCAAACAAAATCACCTTGCGAACTGATGTACCGGTATGTTCCTTGAGAAGAGAGTAAAGAGAGCGAGAGTTACGCGTACGTAGTTCGAACAGTACATACTGTATTTTGTACTGGACTTCAATTTCAAATTTCTATCGTCTATGAATGAAAAGAAAAGGGTCTGCGGACGCGCAAAGATGGATTTAGTCACGAATGTTGTGGCAATCATGACTGACGTCACCATAGTTCCTGAGGATATCTAAAAAAGAGCTACCGCACTGTAGTAAGGTACTGTACGATACGATACGATACCCGCACAGTACGGCAGTACACGAATTGGACATGGATTTTTCACGTTCGTTTCTCACGATCGAAGTACGTATGAAATTCTTACGATCTAGACATCGAACGACCACGGAGGCTTCGTTGTGAATGCTTATTGGCAGGTGATGATACCTTCTACTGCCGTGAATAACAGCAGTTCTTGCCCAGGTTAGACTGATTTATGGAGATCTACCTCTCGTGTGATCGAAGCTATGATGGTTCGACATTGCTTCCGATAGAACTGAATGTTTGCGAGTATAGGATTTTCCATTTCCAACGGACTTCGCGATGGTAAGATTAGAATGATTGAAAAGGAATGCTATCAGAGTTGTTGGATAGAAGAGACTCGACGGTTTAAGATTTTGCATCCAATGCGTTAATGGAGATGTGGTGAATGCCACGAAGACATCTGTGGATCTTTCCTAGCGGTTCAGAAATGACGCTACGGGACACGACGGATCTTGATGAAATATTCTACAAACCTAGACTGCGATAACAGTAGATTCCTCAGGGCTACTTAGGGGCTACTCTGACTCACGTTGACTGATTTCCACCMGTTCTCTTTTGTTTAGTTATGGATGAGCTGACCTGCATTGGAAAATATTGGTTGTGATTTTGATTCTAGGAGTAGACAGACTAGTAGTCGAAGGATCGTGCAGGGAAATATGAGCGTGAGTGACTTAATTGTGCTGGCATTGATGTCACGTTCTATCCTGTAATGGGATTGCATTACACGATAAATGTTTGCTGATGTTGAAGGATTCCTTTTGATAACTGATACCTTTTTTGAATTCGTAGAATGACGGTACTCCTGGTAGGGTAGGAAATCACCAGCAGGCAAATTACGAGGGGCATCAGCTTTCATACTTTGATCAAGGGATCCCGAGGGGTCAACCCCATGCCTCCATATCTACACTATCAGAACCGGGAGAGACGGAAGCACACTCGCACCCTTTGCAATCTACAGAAGGATCTCCCCCCCCAAATTCTGCAACCACAGGTAGTTCGGCGTCAGCTTCAACACCTTTGGGGCTTCCAGATCAACCTCAGGCTTCTTCGAAATACTCATCGTCATTGGCTGATGGGATGATAACAAAACCTTTTGATGATTCCGATACTTCTCTGAAAGCCGATTTGCACACCGAAAAATCAGTTGATGTTCCAATTTCCCACGCAAAGGAACCTAAGTCAAATTCCACATCATATCAGTCTGCGATAAAGTTGATGGTTTCAAACAATGTAGCCGGATCGATTATAGGGAGACAAGGGCAAACTATATCTGATTTACAATCCCAATCTTCAGCCCGAATAAAACTAAGCCAAACTGGAGATTACTACCCCGGGACTCAAGACAGAGTTTGTCTCGTTCAAGGACAACTTGGAACTGTTAAACACGCAGTAAAATTACTCCTGGAACGATTTCATATGTTGCAGGAGCAACAACACACCCAGCACACTCAACATTTGCCTTGGCGGAAGGGTTCGAACGCCCCGAGTGGTTTCGATTTTGTGATTCGATTGTTAGTACCTAGCTCGAGCTGTGGGATGATTATCGGGAAAGGAGGAGCCAACATTAAGCTGATGGAAGAGTCCTCTGGGGTGACCTCAGTGCGACTTTCTCCGAAGGAAGGTCAAGACCAAGCAGCACACCCATCAATTGCAGGGAGATCTGGAACACTCGAGAGAGTGGTAACGATTACTGGTCCTAATTTGGAAACCTGTGTCAACTGCCTTCACATTATAGTTGATTGTATGTTTGCTAATCACGAAATCTGTCGATACACCAACATGACCACAAGCTATTCAAGGCATGTTTCACCAGGAACATATGCGCCTGCACAGCCTGGACGACCTCTGCATACAGTACTTTCTTCACCTGGAGAATGGGACAACCAAGGACCATATGGCTCATTTATGATTAAAAGGTCAACTTCGCAACCTGATCTTTCTCACTTATCTATTGACCAGCAGCGAAGGGTGCAATCTCAAGTTGCACCTGAGGCCTTTGGAGGTAATGTCTCTCAGCAACAAATAGGACGACGAGAACCCACAGTACAGCAGCAGCAGTTCAGTCAATCATTCATTGATTTGCCGCAAACATACAACTCAGAGATGACACCAATGCTAGGTGCTCAAGATCGTGGGCAAAGAACGAACGATCCTATCGCTCCGATGTACCTGCTTGGGTCATCAACTCCGACTCAGTTAGATCACCAGTCGATGCAAAGCAGCTCTTCGGCACCTGATCTTTTGGCACTACAATTTCAAGACAGCTTGCGCCTATCAAATTCTCAATCAGCTCAAAATGACTACAGTCACTTCGCTCCTCAATTGCCTCAGCCCACCCGGCCAGGTGGTTATGCGGCGCAAGTACTGGTACCCGACAACTTGATAGGTTCAATCCTTGGCCGAGGAGGTAGTACCCTGAACGAATTGCAAATGCACTCAAATACTAGAATTCGAATTAGTCAACGTGGAGAGTACGTTCCAGGAACAAGAAATCGTATTGTAACGATTCGGGGGCAAACAGCACATAGCGTCAATTTGGCTCAATATTTGATGAACCAGCGTATGGTATTACCGCCAACAGCGGGATTTACGGGACAATCTACTCATCTTACGACTCCATACATCCACCAAACACAGCTTCAGGCACCGCACGCTCAAAGAATTCCTCTGCACCAGTCTACTCAGACTGCACCCGCAGGTTCGTCGGTATCATCTACGACACCCAAGCAGCAGCAAGGTTTACACCAAACAGCTTTTCTACCATCTGAGTCCCACCAAACAACAGCTGGTACACCGTCAATCTCACTCGGTCTAAATAGCCCCGACAAAGAACTTGCAACTCATCGATGAGTGTACGCTGCGGATCCGACGTCTTTAGTCGAGGTGCCAGTGTTTCCATACACAGGAGGCACGAGCGAAACCCCTCAGTCGGACTTCTTTTTACCCGATATTAGGGAATTCGAAGAATTGTAATAATTTCTTAACGAAAATTTAATCGATCTAAATACCACTTCGAAGTGCCATAATCAATCCTACTCAATATATCGCTTGTATTTGAAGAGTGGAAGTCCCACCTTGGTGCAATTCCGATAACATCCGGTTATTGAAGCGAATATCATTTCTTAATCGAAAGAGAGCGCAGAGTTGTGTAGGGAAGAACTTCGTTGTGGTCGTTGACAACGAGATAACAGCTCATTGCTTCTACCATGGAGACACCGAAGTACCTTGTAGAATACCTGCGAAGTGAGATCTCCCGGTCTTGCCTCCTCCACCAGACCTCTTCAGAGGGAGGTGCCGCCCTTCTGAGCGACTGGGACCATTCATCTCCTTAGATTAATGGCCCTAGCCATCATAGCAACTCTCCTAGTTCAAGAGGTTAGATATAAATTCAACTTTTTAAATTAAGTGAGATCTCCTGACTCCCTGAAACTAGAAGACATTCCTTGCTGTGGTTGTTTTTTTCTCTGGAGAAAAGGCAAAGGTACCATGTCAAATTGGTATTGTGGAAAGGTTCAAAGCCTTAAGCCTCTGAGAATTGGCTACTGAAGAGAGGAAATAAATTGGCACTGTAAAAAGAAAGCCTGGAAGGCAAAAGTTGATGAAGGATATTGAAGTGAAAGATCCAAATACTCATGGACAGGACAGATACTCCTTGGAAGGCTACCAACCCTCCGTCTTTGCAGAGGATTGGAAATGGAATTTGAGGCTAGTGACTCTGTTCAATGATTAGCCCAAGAAAGAAAGCATGTCACAGTTATCAGAATTAAACAAGCTTGGAAAAGAAATGCATTGCAAAAATTATTGAGCTGGCAAGGTTTGCAGAAAGTCTGTTCCTTCCTGACATGAAGATCACTCATAATTGCCAACAATTGATACCTGACAATACTTGTACAGAGTTTTTTGCTTGCAAAGAGTGAGCTAACAAAATTTAATAATTGTCACACTATTGAGTTCTTTGGCAATTCAATCATGATTATCTTCCATTACTTTGCTTTGTTCCTTGTCTGCACCAAACCCCATAGAAACAGCTGATAATAAGAAAACATCATTGTGAAACACCATAATATTTTAGGACCAGCAGTCCCAGAGGAATTCACTGAGCCTGTGTAAGACTGAACCATTTTCCAACAATATATGAGCAATTTAAGCACCCTTCTAATATAGCATGCAATGAACACTTGGGGATCTTTGTCTATTAACTGTTTCTGTACTAGTTTACACCCATTCCCTAAATTATATATATATAGACGTAGCTCCCAAATATATGATACAGTCATAGATTTTGGGCCCACTTGACAAAAACTTCTTGCCAGCACAAGAATTGTACTTCTTTGTAGCTCTGCTCCCCAAAGTAGGACATAACATTGTATTGTATAGACCTGGCTCTCAAATATAGAATACAGTCAAAGAGGCCCTTATTTTGCATGTAATGACTACTTTGACTAAAAAATGAATTGTACTACTAATTTTACAGTGGGGCACATGCTGAATTTTTGAATTCCACCAGCTGTGTAACAAAATAGCTTCACAACTCCCACTTTTATCGTATAGAGTTGGCGGCGTTAATCCGGGTGACTGAATCGTACATTAGGAATGCAAGATATACATACATGTATATCGATGAATATTCGTCGGACGGCATTCTCCTCCACAACATTAGAAAGCTCTTTGAATTCTCTTTTTAACCATATGCTTATCATACTTAAGCGTTTGTTGGGGAAAAAGTTATAGCTGTTCGAGTGAGTTGAGCGTCTCTTATTGCCCTACATGTTTTTTGTACTGTGCGTCGATTTTGGGCCATCTAATTACTGTGTAATGACTCGTGGGATTAAAAATTTGACTTGTACTAGGCCTACAGCACACATGTGAAAGCAAAAACTATTTTGCACGTGTGCGAAACTATTTGGTCAAATGAACAATGTGGGATTCAAAAATTCAGCACGTGTCCCACTGTACCGGTAGTACAAGTTAAATTTCTAATCCCATGAGTCATTACACGGTAATTAGATGGCCCAACAGGTGTGACTGGTGCATAGCTACATTTTCCTGCCAACTCTATACGATATGTGCTATAAGTCTGAATTTTTATCCCATGAGTCGTGACACTGTAAAATGATAGTCTAAAATTGATCCACAGTTGAAAAACATGTAGAAAGTTAACTAAGCCTCAACTCACTCTAACAGCTACAACTTGGTCCCCAATAGATGCCTCGAGTATGATGGGCACATAAATTGAAAGCAAATTTATTCACCAGGATTCTGGTTGTATGGGGGAGTTGGGGGGTCTTCTTAATGGTATTTATTGATATTTGTGTACATATATTGAGGATATAAAATGTACAATTAAATCAGCTTTTTTAAATGGGGCTGTTTTTCTATCCCCATCCAAAGCAAGCAAAGATAAACAGGAGGCATGCAAAGATAAGAAGGCAAGGCACCAAGCAAGGCTTCTTGTCTGCAAAGGTCCCACAGCCTCCTCTGCCCACAAGCACTGACTGCCAAAGTAGGTTCTTACAAGCATATCATATACTAGTGTTGGCTACTCAAAAAAACACAATTCAGTTGTACATTGGGAATGCTGGGTACATGTATATCAGTCAATATCTTTATGACCCCCCAACTCCCCTGCATGACTAGAATTCTTTTTGAATTTGCTTTCAATTCATGTGCGAACAATACTAAAGTGTCTGTTGGGGACCAAGTTATAGCTGTTAGAGTGAGTTTACCCTTACTTAATCCTCTACGTGTATTTTCTACTGTGCATTGATTTTGGGCTATCTTTTTACATATAATGACTCTTGGGATTAAAAATTTGACTTGTACTACTSGTACAGCAATAGCACGTGCACATAAAACTATTTGGTCGCACACTGGTGGGATTAAAAAATTCAGCACATGCCCAGCTGTAAAGTGCAGTACAAGCCAGTTTTTTTAGTCAAAGCAGTCATTACATGCAAAATAAGGGCCCAAAATCAATGCATGTATTGTAAATTTTCTGGCTGAGCCTATACAACAATAGGTAACATGGAGACAAGCTCCCAAAGCAATTGAGTTAATCAAGCAGCAGCAAATTGATCCAGGAATTTGATGGAAGATTCAAATAGTTATGGATAGGTCTGCTCCCCCTCCAAAACCACCACATGCTCCCTCCCCTGTGATACTCTGTAATCTGTCCCCTCAAGTACAGGTTGTTCTCAATCACAACTGCAACTGGGTGGAGGACTGGGAATGTGATAGGAAGCCACCAACAGCATGCAACAAAGAATTCAGCAAGACCTGGGCTGGTTATTTAAAAAGACCTGCTTGAAAAAAGAAGATCTTGCAAAGGCAATCAAGAAGGTCCCTTGGTTTGCAAACCTCTGCTTCCTCCAAAGATGAAGGTCAGGGACAAATGGGAGTAGTTCCTTGAGATCTACAGGACTACAACAAGGAGGGAAAATGACTACATTCCTTGCACTCAGTGTGCTAAAGAGTTTGCTTCTTTTGACAAGTGAGGGATTCCCAACTCAATGGACTGGTCCTTCTTGTGGGACTCAGATGACTATGGAGAGGACTATGAGGACTTATATGTATCTAATGTTAGCTCTGTAATTGCTGAGTAGCTATCTAGATGCTGCAACAAAGGAGAACAACCAATCAAATCAAAATCATCATCCAAATCAGAAGCTAAAGAAGGAACTGATTCAGCTGTATGAGCAGGAACGGACCAGGAACTTGGATCAAAGTAGTAGATCTGGCCATATTCAAAGTTCCTATTATTTGTTAGACTACTTCCATCGGTGCAATCACTCCACTACCACTGACTGGGCTGAACTTAGTACTAGTACTATTAGCAGTTGGGAGATCGAATTTGATGAGTTCACTGTTTAAAGTCAGTAAATGCTTGGTGAAACAGCACAATTGTTGCCACTTCTACTACTAGCAGTGTCTTCCTTCTCATCCTTTATATTCAATAAGTATTTCATGTACTTAAAGTTATCTTTTGGCTCATCCTTGCTTGGAGGAATTCAGTTTCTCTGCTTTTTTGCCTTCTTGTCATTTCTCACCTTGGAACAGTAATCACCTCTTCCAAGACCAAACCATTAATAGTTGTTATAGTTGGTGTGACAGAACTTGTAGATTGAATTGCCATTGCAATCCCTCTTCTTACAACAGTATTACAAAGAGGGACTCCGCACAGCTTGCATGTGCAGTAGGTTCCAGCACCACACATGGAACAAATGTTTTTACTCCTTGACCTGGTAGGCCCAATTGCCTTCAGATGTGTTGTGTTCTCAGTCTGAGTGAAACAAATCCAACCGTTTGTCTTGTTCTCTGCAATGGTTTGTAAGTTGTGATATACCACCAGCAGCAACTTCCCATTCTTAAGGAGAGTCTTCCAAGCCTTCCTCCTAGCTGCTCTTCTTCTTTTAACCCTTTTTGACCCTTTGAGTGGCTTCTGTGTGTTACCTCAGTCTACTATCACAGTGATATAGTACCTGTTCATCAGGATCTTATCTTATCATCTGGAACACAAGCCTTTGCCTGAATTCACAATAGCTCATGATTATACTCACCTTCCATTCTTCACAAAGACTGCCATCACACCTCTCTGTACATGTTATAAGCTGTGGCAATAGCCAAGGCTTTTGCATTGTTGATAGAAACATGATAGTACTACTTCCATGATTTGTAACCAATTCTAGCTCTAGAGATGTAGGCATTTATATGATCCAATCTGCAACAGCTGTAGAGATAAAGCTCTTGAGACTCCTTCATTTCATAGATAGGGATGACAAGTGCCCAGTATGCTTTGGAAGGAGCATGGACCCTCCTGTAAGCATTTGTTTCCTATTCAGGATCAGCCTCCACAGTCTTCCAAGTCCAGAGGCCTTCACTCTTCCCATAAGGATTCTCCTGCCACATTCTTCTTGTGGAAGTATCTACTGCGCACTCCTGAAGGCAACGTATTCTTAGTCACAGTTCCCATCGTCCCCAATCCTTGCTCTCCCATCTAATCCAAGATAGAGTCTGATAGGAACAAATTATCAGCTGTGACAACATGAAGAGCGAGGAGATTCCCAAATCTTTCCAGATCCAATGTTTCCAAGAACAAAGCTCTTTAAAAAAATAAATATTAGATTTAACCTTGTGAACTAGAAGAGGGGCTATGTGGGCCAGAACCAGACCTTCTGTGGAGAAGAATGCTCCTAGCTGCTCCAAGGGATGGTGCCTCCCTCCTAGGACAAGTGGTTGTGGAGGCGTGACCATGTTTGTTGGTGGACTGGTTAGTGAGCTAGTTGAAAATTGAGCTAGTTGAAAGTTGGGTCATAGTAGTTTGGATGGTCCATTTTTAACAGCAGAGGCCAGAGGAGTCTCTGACAAGGCAGGCATTTTGTGTTTTCTCTTTTTGGAGTAAGCATCAAAGACCAACCCACCTTGTGTGATGCTCTCCAGTGGTTGTTTACTATGAGGCAATGTTTAAAAATACTGAGTCATAGGGTGCATGTTGGAGGAGGACACAAGGGAGGCATGGCAGATGCTGCCATAAATAGTTCTCTCATATCCTTAGAGGTAATACAAGATTGAGGAGGTGGGAGCATTAGACAGGAATGTTTCAGGATCTTCTGGGAATAAATGAGCCTGATAGGGACATGTCTTTGTTTTCTGGGCCAAGAGAGTGCAGACTTTCATTAGTAACTATTGTCATTTCAGTGCTTGTTTCTGAGAAAGAGTGTAGCTGTGAAGGTTTTTATTTTGCTGTGGGCACAGAAAAATATAAGAAGTAAGGAAGAATTCCACAAGAAAATCCCCCAGCCCAGTTGGGGAGAAGAACAGAGCTCTTAACAATGTGGTGCACTTCAGCAGGCCCCATACAAGAATGCCTTAGATCTTCACTGTTCCATTCACAATATCTGTGCTTCCAACCCCTAGGTCTGATCCTATCCATGTCAGACATGATAATACTAGTTTGCCCTCCACATGTAATCATCTTCTGTTTGACATAGTTGACAAGGGGGAAGCTATAGCCTTAGTATGGCCAACTAGTCCCATCAATTCAAAGGTCTAAGCCTACTCTCTCAGTGAAATAGTTTGTGTTGCTGATAATGCTGTGAAAGATGAAGTCAAACTTGTATGCCACATTGTCACCATTGGGGGATCCAGGGAAGGGCCATTCCAAATTGTTGTTGCAGAGCTTCAAGTTCCATTTAATCTCAAGCAATCTGGTAAGAGTCATGGTGTTTGCAATATCCTCATTGAATGAAAGATCCTTTGCATCCCATCTGAATGTGATGTTTTCACTTGCTCCTTCACAAGCCCCCATGCACAAAGAGGATCTCACCAAACTGAAATGCTTCAGTCAATGTAACTGGCCTACTTTAATCTCCTTTCCCTTCATTAGCATCAAAGATGTACATATTAGTGTATTTCATGACCTTGTTGTAATAAGTATGCTTCTTCTCTGGTTTAACTTGACACTGCTGAGCTTCTCGCAAATCTGGAGCAATTGGGAGCAGCAACTGATAGTGAAAAAAGAATCTCCATTTTCAATCATATCATCTTGTGTCAGTCCATGCTGTTAGAGTTTGAACATACCCAGTTTGCCCTTCCTCTTGTCTGGAAACATATTACTACCTCTAGTAGCACTCTTCCTTGCAAACTAGTAATTGTTAGGATCTTCAACTGAACCATCCCATCCAAGATAGTAGTAGAACTCCCATCTATTCTCTGTAAGCTCCCAGGCAGGTTCCTCTCCAACAAGAGCAGCTAAGGATCTAGAAACTTCAACAGACTTGCATTCAGAAAGGAAGATAGCGGCTGTTTTACTTCCCGCTTCCTATCTCAAATTTAGGTCTGAAGTAATAAGGATGCCACCCACCAGGGTTATTGACACCCATCCTATCTACTATTTCTCCTGTGGCAATCTTGAATTCTTTTCTTTGATATCCTTGTGGAACCATGGGGCAGTTTATACTGTTGTCAACAATGGCTCCATTCTTCCAAGGAAAGAACTCAGTATCATGAGGTTGAACAGATATCCCAATCAAATGCTTCCCTCTTCTTGCTCTGTGTAATTTCATTAAACAGCTCTGGTTGTGCTTCTTCCTTGTTACTCATACCTCAATCACAAAAAATTGTGACAATTTCTTGATCACAAGTTTTTGTGATCAATTTTGATCACATTTTTTTAAGGGAATAATAATAGTACATATGCCATTACTAATTAATGTTATTCATGTATGAATATACTGCACGTGGGATTACAATTCATATATATTATATTCATACATGTATATTTATTGATTTTTTATGCTTGCAGCAGTAGCATGACATGTGTGGGCATCATTAGGAAGGCATAGTACTATCTACAGGACTGATGGGTTTCATTTGAGTAGTACTACTACTAGTACTACTAGTACCACTACTACTAAGGTGTGTAAAATACTATTATTTATATTTAGATATTAAGATCTAATACTATATTAACGGGACTAGTAGCAATTCTACACAAACAGGTCAAAATTTGTCATCAAGATTGATCACAAACAACAGATCACAAATTTGTTGTTTCTGATCACATTTTTTGTGATCAAATCTGATCACAATTTTCCGGGACCAGGACGGAGGGCCTGGGAATCTAAATTTTCCCCCAAAAATTGATTTCGACATGGTTCCGCTATGATCCAATAATTTTTGTCCTGTACATGCGCCTCACGAGAACTTGTTCTACACGCGTACGATTCCCAACACTTCAAGTTTGAAATTGAAGTTTCGCAATCCAAAAACTCGAAAAAATCATGCCACTTGCTCTGTGTTGTCAAAAATGGTATCATTTCAGTTGGCAAGGAAATTCTGTTTTGTCATTTGGTCAAGTCGTTGTTACAACAAGTATTGCTGCCAATTATTTCCCCCTTATTTATACAATGGCGCTGAAAAAACTTTTSATACCGACAACATTCTGCCTTGTGCTGTTGGGGATTGTTTCCGACACCGCCTTGGCGTTTGTCCCATCGAAAAGCACTGGGACCGCAACTCAGACTAGGCTTCCCTCTCAGCTTGGGGTCGGAGTTGTCCCAAGTACGGCCGAAGCCATTCAGGAAATGTCCAACGCAAGGTTCGCATTCGGAATGTGCTTCTACGGAGCCCTCGGCATTGGGTCGATTGGGCGGGAACTTATCCCAATTGTGTTTGGCAGGTACCAAACGACGAGCTCTCTGGAAAGCGATGGTAGCATCGCCGTTCGCAGTGGTAGTGCCGTCGCTAACAGCGACGAGGATCTCAGAATCTGGGGTTATCCCGAAAAAATCTACAAAAAAGATGTCGAAATGATACTGAACAACAAGCTGACGCCCCTGGCCATTGCCAAGAAGTATCCCATTGCTCGAGACGAGGACACCGACCCGAGTTACGAGTACACACATTTGACGGAAGCTGTTCCCTTTTTGGGATACGAGGGATTCGTAAAGGCAAACCCCGGGGCGAATCCTGTCGCGCTCCGGGCCGTCTTTGACAGTTTTTCCAACAGCATTGGTGGCTCCAACGCTGTCTCGCCGATTACGGCCCAGCGGAACATTGAGACCTATTTGGACAACAAGAAGGTCACTGGGGCACTGGCCAAGAAACTGAACGGGGGAAAGTCTCTCGGAATTGCTGCCTTTGTCTTTCTGTTGATCCTGTTGGGGGTTGGAGACGCGCTGGCGATCTTTCACCTGTGGAAGGGCTGGTTCCCGGAATGGCAGGGATTTAGTGACATCCCCGCGTCGCTCTTTGACCAGAATATTGGAATTGCAGTCCTGCCGAATTTCTTTGTCGGGGATGTCCCCCCAATTCCATAAGAAACCAACCAGCCAACCGATTGACGCGAATTCTGTTTGTGGAAAAGTTTCGATTTCGCATTGTGAATACCAGATTCTTTTTTTGGACGAGGAAGGGGACCACTCTGGTTCACTTTTGTTGTCGAGACGGAACCTTTATTTCTCAAATCTAGTCAAGGAATAGAAGAGATGGCGCAGCCATTGCATCTACCTCAGGCAAATAGCTTGATCTAGTATCAGTTGAATGATATGTATTTTGATAATTTGAGTCTGTAGGACATTGTGGCGAGGCTTGGGAATGAAAGGCTTGTCCTCCATGCGTTCATTCCAATTCAAACCAGAATAGCTCCCTTTCAAAAATTCAAAAACTCCTTCTTTAAATAGGCTAATGGATTGTTTCTGTTGTTTCAATTGTTATCATCGGATATGGCATTGTTGACCTCAGTTTTTGAGAAAAACAAAAGGTTGGGGTTTGGCTGGTACTAGGGAACTAAAACATCCACAATCTCCACCTCGTCACTACTACTGCTGGTAATATTCTGCTGTAATTACTGTTGCCATTCATATACACTTTGTTATTCATAATGATATCAAAATTGTTTATACTACTATGATCACAATCACTGTCACACATTAATGAAAAAAATCGTTGGATAAATACTTCGCACTTTTCTCACTACTAGTATTGGTGGCAGCTGGTGTTTGCAAAAACCATTCTTTGCTTTGTGACAACAGAATAGAAATGCTGTGTCCTTTTACTATGCACTTACTATTTCTGGGATAGGGTATTGAGAGACATGCTCCAAAACTCTTGGTAATATATCAAAAGTTGGTACAATGATCAAGTGTTTCAACAAACTATGCAGAGTGATACCAAAACAAGACACAAAGACCTCCCCCGCCACCACCACCAGTATGACCACCATCACATGTGCACTGGTGTGTTCCTCCCCCACCCCCACAAAAAAGACTGCACTGGCATCACCAGGAGCACTGAAAGTTCCTCCTTTAGATCATCCAAAAATTGCAAAAGTTGTGTCAGATAAACCAGCTCCTTTGTCAACCACCAACACTACTATTGTTGAGTATACAAAGACAATTTGAAACAAAGTGAACACCTTCAACACTTTTGGGGGTGATGAACACCACAAGGCAGAGGTGAAAACAAAGAAATATGCAAATACAATCAGAACTATTCAAAAACATGAAAAAAAAATGCATCTGCTACAGATTCAGAAAATATGATCCAGGAGACAAATTCTGGATAAGACCTTCACAAAGAAAATTCTAACGGAAGATGGACTGACTGAGGATTATTTATTCTACAAGCACAAAAATGGAAAAACTAATGCTGTGAGTAGTAAGCAGATGATAGATCAAGCACTCAAAATTTGGGCAAGGCATCTGAAAGAATACCAAGAAGGGTGCTTCCCTGGACACTAGCACAATGAGTGTACCTATCCAGCAGCTCTTTGTTGCTCTGCACAAGAGAGGAGATGTCTGGTTCAAGGAAGGCAATTCTAAAACAAAGGGGGGTTTCTTTAAAAAATCTTAATATTATTTTTAATCTTGTGAACTAGAAGAGGCACTATATGGCCAGAGCCATAACTTTGGGTGTAAAGTATGCTCCTAGCTGCTCTGAGGGGCGGCACTTCCCTCCAGAGAGTTTTGGTGGAAGTGCAACCAGGATGGGAAGGAGTGACAAAAGGAGCCAAAGAAGTGTCTGGCACTGCAGGTTGTTTATGGTGTTTCTTTTTGGAGTAGGCATCAAAGACAAACTAATCTTGTGTGACACTCTCTGGTGTTTGTTTACTATGAGGCAAAGGTGGGAAATACTGAGTAAGAGGGCGTGTGTTGGAGGTTGATGTGAGCAAGGCCTTGCTGACACTTGCAAAGGAGGGGTTCTTATTGTCATTAACCATGATTATAACAACAAGCAAGAAGCTGATCCTTCCATCAGAACCAAGAGGACTAACACTGAGTTTGATGAATTTGTTGATGAGTAGTTCTGGAAGGTGTTAGCTGATGATACCTATAAGTCTTACTAGAACATGCAAGACTTGGTAAAGCCAATGGCTACAGAACTTGGAAGACAGTTTGGAATAAGGGGAGGAACTGAGCTTGTCTCTTGTGGAGCCATCTGCAGATGGGTACCTTCAAGAATGGATGCATGGCTGTATTATAGTATGCAATCATTGCTCCAGGAGGGGATTTTGACAAGTCGCACCAGCTCTCAGTTAATAATCCAAGTAGAACAAAACAGTTCTCCTCATGGAAGACCCTGACAATCCAAACAGTATTGTAAAGCTAATCCACCTCTATAATGAGAGTTGTGATCCAAAGCAAGATAGATTTCTATGTCATCCAAACTTGAAGAAGAAGAATAACCCATATTACTTCAAGAGCTCCTCCCCTGTAGGAATTTGATCAGTTTAGACCTGGGTTAGATTTCAAGGATTAGGAGAAGGATACACTGCTGCACAACAAGAATAGGCATTGTTGCTGCACTTGTCGGTAGAGTTCGTATTGAGGAGAGATCACGCCTAGAAAATTATCACCATGGTGGTGATGAATTTTATTGGAAGGGTGTCATAACCTGTGGGAGTGACTGTCCTAAAAGWGATGTAAAGTGTGTGCTAGTAGAAAAGTGAGTCAATGCTCTTATCGAGGATCGACGACCTATGAAAACTAAAATGGATCACTGTGAGGATCGAGTGATGTGTGAATCGAATGAGTCGAGTCACTCACGCAAGTGAATGAAATGAGTCATGTCGATTATATGAATCCAGTGGGATTGCGTGAGTCATATATGTATGGTGTGTATGAATCGTAGATACGTATCGTATGTATGTATCGTATATATGAATCATACCTACGGTCTGATATCCTACAGACAGCAGCACTATCCTTGCCTCTGATCTTGCTGTTCCAGAAAAGATATGGATGAATCATCTTAGACACAAGAGTAGCAAGTCTGCCAAGCCTTATATTCATCAAAATTCTGTAACACAACAAGTTGTACAGGGTGTCCTCAATAGTGGGCTCCATGGTGTACTAGAATCAAGAATTGCCCATCAGTCTCCTCAGCAAAGGAGGGAGGAGAGGAAAAAAGAGAAGGGGACAAGGTCTTTGTGCTTTTTCCTCCAAATGGCAGAATAATCAGCAGACAGCACCATCAGCTGCAACAGCAAAAGAGTGCTTGGAGGTGATGCTATTGTTGTTGCAGCATCCTTGCCCACTGATTCCAAGCCCCCACCAGTTACACAGGAAACAATAACTCCAACTAAGGGCATTCTGAAGCAGAAACAACTCGGATATGGCAAAAAAGGAAACAGAAAAAGGAAGGACGAATCTGATGAGATTAAGCAAGCAGGAAAGAAGATCTGTTGTCAACTGGAAGATGCCCCAAAACCTTGCTTGGATCTCAACAAGAAGCTTTCATTACTTGCAGATGACTTGCAAGAGAGGAAACTGTAAGAAAAAAATCAGGAGGCAAAGGATAAATATAATCATATAGAGCTTGCATGGGGAAGAGCAAAAGAGCACAGTTTGAAAAAGAACTGAAGATGATCCAGCACTTCAAAGACATTGAGGAGGCATGTTGTGGAGTCCAATCATCCTGTTTGACTATGTGAATGACAAACAGAATCAAATGAACAAGCTCTCCTGTGTTTCTTCTTGTAGTATCTGGTCTCAAAAGTGAGCAAAAAGTTTTATTTTGAAGATAAACTTTGATTTGAAGTAAACAATTTCAAATGTCCTGGTAGAAATTCCACTATTTTCCACTGTTCTAGTTTTTGGATGGCATTTGTGATTGAAGGGCCAGGAATCATTTTGATACATGATTTATGAGCAAAAGTTCATAACTTCAATTTCAAACTTTTTGCTCATTTCTGAGACCATATTCAATTGTTATGAAACACATAGTATTTCATGACAACCAGAAAGGAGGAAAAATGACAGATATTTTTGTAAGAATCAGTAAACAAATATAGAATTAGGCAAACTTGTTCTTGTTGCTTCTTGGCACCAGTATCATCTGTTGAGCCTCCAAATGGCTCACAATGTAGTGCCAATACAAGCAAAAATCAAGCAAACTCAAGCATTACATATATAATTGGCAAGCTACTCAGTGCCAGTGCTTGCGGTAATCAAACCTTGGTCTTGGTCTTGAGCAAACCTCTTGTCCCCACCAGCCTCATTTTGGTTACTGCAGCAGTAGTAATCCAATTCCAGCCTTGGTCTCAAGCTAATGCTTTCATCCTTGGTGTCAGTTAGATTGCTAAAAGTAATCCTGCCCTCTGATTTTGGTGGCTTGTGCCCTCCCTATCATTTTCCATTTAGACAGGGACAGACACGTGCAACCAAAACTGGCTCTGAGTACTTACCAGAGAGTACCAAATTCCTTTAGAGGAGCTCCTTTTCCTTAGCCAGTGTTGAGAAGAGTGGAGGCAACCCTTGCTAGCTAGTACTGTTAATGGTTGTTGCTGCTTTGTTGCTGCTTTTCTAGGGGAACAAGAATAAACCTAAATGGCTGTGTGATTTATGTAGGGGTAGTGCAAGTTGGTACAGGAGTACCACTTTTAAAATGCATGACTCAGTAGTAGAATCTGCAGACACTCTACACTGTCGTGCTGCTTGTTTTTTGGATTTCACTTGAAAAACTGCTACAGCTGCAATATTTATGAATTAAATATAACTCTCTTTCAAACATTTCTTTATGTTAGCACAAGACCACACATAAAAATTTCCTGATCTCCCTGAAGGGTATTTTTTAGAGTATACCAGATGAAATACAATGTATGTACATTGCAAGTAGCTTGCTGATTATAACAAAATACAAAATCACCATCAGTGACAGGAAGGAAAAAGAAAGAATGGACTATCATATAGCCATGGCAATTAAAAAACCTGATTTAATCATACATTTTTTATGCTCAATAGGACACAAATATAGATCAATATCACTAGGACCCCCCACCTCCCCCATACGACTAGAATGTTCTTGTTTAAATAAGCTTTCAATTCATGTGCCTATCATACTACTGTACTTAAGTGTCCATCGGGGACCAAGATACAGCTGTTAGAGTGAGTTGACCCTTATTCAATGCTCTATGTGTATTTGTACTGTGGGTTGATTTTGGACTATCTTTTTACTGTGTAATGACTCATGGGATTAAAAATTTGGACTGATAGAAGCATGTGTTAAAGTTGGAATTGCAAAACTACTTGGTGGCACAACTGGTGGGATTTAAGAAATTAAACACTACTACTACTAGTAGTACTCAGAAGCATGTGTATTTTGTACGCGTTTAGTTTTTTAGTCAAAGTAGTCATTACATGCAAAATAAGGGCCCCTAATCTGCGACTGCTGTATCCTATGTTTGGGAGCCATGTCTATATGATACAGTGTTATGTCCTACTTTGGAGAGCAGAGCTACTACTAAGTACGATTCCCATGCTGGTGGCAACAAGTTTTTGTCAATTCCTTGGCTATCATTTTTTTCATTTTCCCATTTTCATTTCTCCCCCCCTTTCCACATACAAAAAACTACAATTCCCTAAATATTCCTATTACTGCTGGTCCTTACTACTGGGGATATGATATCAGTGGTTACTACTTGAAAATTTCCCTTAGTGCTTACCACTGGATAACCTTTATTGTTACTAGTACTACTACTCACTACTAGTGACAATATTATAGTACTTCTACTACTAGTAGTGAGCACTGCAAACTGTTGGGTAAGGCTCCTGTTGTTTTTGTGCTGCTCTGCTCTGGTAGAGAGGAGAAGTACCTCACAGTGCTAACTACTATAACATCCCCACTAGTATGAAGTGGTAGTAGATGTTATCCAGTAGTAGTAAGTGCTAATGGAAATCTTCAATTAGTAACCACTTGATATTATATCCCCACCAGCAGAAGTAAGGACCAGCAATAGAAATATCTAGGGATTAGCAAGAAATTGAATATTGAATTTTTTTTTGTCTGTTAGAGGCTTCTTTTAACTTTTCCCGTTGCGTGTTGCCAAATGTTGCCACTCACAACTGCTCACTAAAAAAGGAAGAAACTAGTTTTTACATTTTTGCCAACTAGGATTTTTTCTGGAGTCTAAACATGTTTAAGAAGAAAGTAAAGTAAATTCAGTAAAAAACTTAAAAAATTATTATTGGGAGGAGAGGTGGAGAGGGTAAAAAGTTAACTGGTTTTAATGATATTGCCAACAAAAACTTGTCAGCATGGGAATTGTACTTAGTAGTCTTTTTTAAAAACAACAATTGGTCTTTCTTTAAATAAGGGATTGGGAATGTGAAATTAACCTTCTGAATGGTACTTTTCTTAATGTGCACAATGTTGTTAATTTAACATTTGGAATGTTATCATATTACCGTACTAGCTACTAGTACTACTAGGCCTACATAGATCCTCAGGATCAATACTAGGCTAGTATCCCCATTCTTTAATGTTGTAGTGGGCTACCTTCCCAAAGTAATTATTTAAGTCATGCACATGCCTTAAAAAACAAAGAAAGGGTCTAAAAATGAGGAAGAAGGGCTGTAAGGGCATCCTCCTCTGTTAACATTTGGAATTGTGGTACTACTAGTAGTAGTAGTAAGTGAAATGTGGTGAAGTTAGTACATTACATTCAAGCAACACCCCAGCAGTATCAATTTCTACTACATAGTACGCCTTCGGTGATAACATTTGAAATGTTAATTTAAAATTCCTTATCCCTTATTCAAAGAAATTTCAATTGTTGTTTTACACAGTATTGGGGAGGGTCTGTTGTACTACTGGCACTACTACTAGTAGTACTTCTTCGAAAATACAATTTTCACGGTAAATAGTATTGTTGCCATCAGTTTTTCCCTCTCTGCTAGAGAGTCCGCTTCTTGTTGTCCTTTTCCAGTGCTACTATGAGTTTCATAACAATTGAAAAGGGGCTCAAGCAGCGCGCAAGTGCTCTCGCCAGGAAATTTTAGTAAACTTTGATTTGAAGTTATGAACTTCAGGTAGAAAGTCTACCAGGTTCTACTGAGCTAGTTTTTGGATGGCATTCATGATTGAAAGGCCAGGATTCATGATTGAATCACCTTGAACCATTTTGTTTTGTTTTGAGGGGAATTGATTTGGTCATTCAGTCATTTTAATAAATTAGCTCACTAGAACCTGGTACATGATGTAGTATGAGCAAAAGTTCATAACTTCAAATTGAAGTTTTAAACTTCCAATCAATACTTTTTGCTCTCTTGCGGAGTCCGGTTTCAATTGTTATGAAACTCGTAGTACAGTATCTTCTTTTTGTTACCTCTACCTTCTACGGTACGGTTCCGTCATCGGCAGTGGTATCGCACTGTACCATACGTATTGATTCTTGGTAGAAAGATACTATTAATAAGGTGTCAAGGAGCAACTCGTACGGTACGATCCTTGACATAAAAAAGAAACAGCGAGAACAAAATGTTTCTGCTGCGTGTTCTCAGGTTTGCCTTGACATATCTACTATTTCCGACTGTCGTTGAAGGATTTGTTTCAAACAAGCTCTCTGACATGGCAGGGAAAAAGCAAATAATTCAAATGAACGACAAAGATCTTTCGACTGGCGCTGCGGAACCAGCCGCCGCATCGTCTGCCTGTCCCCATCCGTTCACACAGCTCCCAGGGGATCCATCTCTAGTGTTGGTAACAAATCTGGATCTTGGCACCAAGAAACTTGACGTGATGAAGAAGGTCTCGAAGGCCATCAGCGAAACTACGGGCAAACCAGAATCCTACATCGGAGTTTCCATCACTGACAACGCAAGCGTGATTTTTGGGTATGTCAAGTCTTTCTGTCTTATCCTCATCAAAACATCGCTGTTGACGCTAGGAAGGAGTTCCGTTTTGTGTATTGTCGCTCGCACTTCTACATCACTTACAAATTTTGCTTTTTCATTGCAATCCATTCCAAAATATGTTTTGCCACCGTCATTCACCCATGCTAAACACATGCAATTCCTATTCAAATCAAAAGAGGATCCGACAAACCTTGTGCACTCGGAAATTTGTACAGCATCGGAGCAATTTCAATGGAGAACAACGGGCAGATGCAGTCGAAAATTACTGATATTTTGGAAGAGTTCGGGTTGAAGGAGGATAGAATGTACATCAACTTTTGGGACATGCCCAGAGCAAACGTTGGATGGTCACGACGCACGTTTGCTGGTTGATTGGGATGACTATGAAGGATTGTGTCGAAAAAAGTCAGTGTGGTACGTTAGGAATGTATTAAAATATGCGCATGTATCTTTCAAAAGAAATCGAAGATTCGAAGTCTTGGGTAATTTTTAATAAATATTACTTGCACTGGTATTAGCGTCGACAAAATTTTTATTCTTTTGGACCAGTACTTTTAGTTTTGATCGTCGCCATCGCCGTCGCTGTCATCGTCGTCGTCGTCGTCATCCTCATCAGTTTGAAAGAACGTGTAGCTCAGTGTCACGTCGGTGACGTAGCTTACTTGCGGGTCGTCAAGCATCTCCGGATCTATGAAGAAAAAAACCGGCATATCCACTGTTTCTCCTGGAAGAAGTCGCTGCTCTTCGAAACAAAAACATTGAATCTTTTGAAAATATAAACCCATTTTGGGTGGATATACATTGTAGGTCGCAACTCCAGTAATTGCTTTGTCGGAGTGATTCTTTACACGGAAGAACGACAACGCCGTCTCTCCTGGGACAACCTTCACATCCAGCGCTATTGGCTGAAAGCTCCAGGGCATGGTGTCATTCACGGTCGAATCAAATCGAATCGTAACGAGGTTGGCATTTTGGACTGGCCGTAGAGATGCCAATTTCTGAGCAGCTTCTTCGTCCGTCCATGTATGTACCTTCGCCGAAGATTTGGGAGCGATAGTCTGAACCAGTGACCGCATTGTTTTCTCTAGGGCACTTGGTTCTTCCCCATCGAAATTCACTCGTTGCGTAGTCCCACCAAAGCCTGTCGCCTGGCAAAAAACCTTGTACAACGGCACAGAAGCGTAGGCTGCGCCAAGTGCCCCAACCACTACTGCGGTCATGTACCAAGCGACCTGAATATTGCGTTCTTCGGCCGACAGCCTCCTATTTCGTTGCCCATTCCCAAACCAGGACCCTTGGCGCTGTCTGCGATAATATTCGTAGGATCGATTCTGAGCGTTTTGTGGTGGTGGTTGCTTTCTCACTGCCGACGTATCATCGGCGATGGCACGTCTTCTACACCTGGAAACGAACAAATTTGCATTATCATTCCGTGACGTACGGAGAACGCCAGATCGTTGTAATCTCGAAGCCCACATACCCAGATACACAGACGTAAAGACTGCAAAATCGTTTGATTGCGAAGAAGAGTTTTGTGCAGGTTTACAAAACGAAAGCGATGATTTCTGTTTTCTTTTGAACAGGGTCCGTAAGGTCTGAAAAGTATATCGATTCTCTAAAAATGCTTGCAACCTTGCTCCGTGCTCGTAGTTTCTTTGAAGAAGATGACAATACTAATGCTGCGTCTGCTGATGATGATTCATTTCATTCATTTTTCAAGTTTTCCATCCTTCTTCGTTCAAAAAACACGGTACGTAGTACTTCGTATTATTAAGGTACGTTTGTATTCTGTGTACGTATGAGTACAACTGCAGGGACGTTACGAAACGAAGCATTACCAGTTACCTTAAGCTACTGTACCCAAGACTACTCCGACTAAGTAAATATGCTCATATCCTACTTAGTACTTCCTCCGTCCATGAATGATTGTCCAGTTTGCACCTCTACGCTTGGAATAAGCTCAATATTTGGGAAATTTGACTGCTTCTTTTTGAACTAAACAGATCTACTATTAGATTGTTATACAGCCACAAAGATAATATATGTTTAATGTGACTGACGCATTGGCAACAGCTACTTAAAGGAGGCAGTTTTTAGCATATCAATGTGATTTCACCATCAGTTATGCTCTACCGGTCATTCAAAGATGATGGGACCGGTTTCTTTAAAAAGCCCAGACTGAGAGCTTAAAAATGATATACTTATCATACTTATTGATAATGTTTCATGCAGTCTTTAGATGGTCATTAGAGAGAGCCAAAAAACTGCTCGGGCGTATTCGGGCGCGTGCAGTTTTCATGTGGTTTTTTGAATTTTGATCTTGAGAGAGGAATCGAAGAGAAAAAAAGTGGTACCATTCTTACACAACCCTACTGGTTAGGGACAATCATTCATGGACAGCAAAAAAGGTCACATTGGACGGTCATAGATGAACGGAGGAAGTATACCGGTACGAGTACTTTTCCCGTAGATTTAAGGTAGTAGAAATAAAGTACTACTTAAGTAGCTTAAAAGTAGCTTTGAAGTAGCTTAAAAGTTACTTTTAAGCTACTTTAAAGAAGTAGCTGTTCTTTATGTACTAGAATAAAACGGGTATAGTATAATTTCTATATGGTAGGACCAACCGGAAAGTTACTTTAAAGCTACTTTTAAGAATATCAATATCAATATCAATATCAATATCAATATCAATATCAATACAATATCAATATCAAGGGCTGGATCTCTACCTGCTATAACTGCTATAGCTGACAAAGCTGTAGGTAAGTTGTAGCCAGCTATAGCTGTAGGTGTAGGTGTAGTAGATGAAACTGTAGATGAAACTGTAGATGAAGCTGTAGATGAAGCTGTAGATGAAGCTGTAGATGAAGCTGTAGATGAAGCTGTAGGTGTAGGTGTAGTAGATGAAACTGTAGAT